>OY757253.1:10322281-10590737 GCA_963584085.1 Pyrausta aurata | reverse complement strand
TTAAACGAACATAGAACCATCCTCAGAAATTCGCATTTATAATCTGTAAAACTAACATCGAAATAATGTTAAACATAAAGGATTAAAAGTTACCTGAGCCAGGATGATGGGTTGTAAATATTCGTGAATACGCGGCAGTCTCTGCTGCTGGCCGGCCGGAGCTTCGGGATTCACTGGCAGGTCGTTGACCTGCATCAGAGGCATCGCGACGTTGTTCAGCACCGTGTGGAACTGGCCCGGCTCCTCCGCCCCCCTGCTCGACGACTCGCCGCTCCGAGGGGTCAGGATATGAGGTCGGTACGTGGCGAAAGGTCGGCGGCTACCTAATTCTGACCCACCCTGCAAAGGGGATCTGTTCTCGGGCAAGTTGTCCGTGTTATTCGTGTGAAGAGCGAACATTTCTCTGACCGATGACGGAGTAGTGTACAGCCGGATAGTTTGCAGACGTCTGAATCTGTTCCTCGCTGCGTTTCTCAATCTGATAGCCTGCAAATGGGCTATTCTAATTAGGTTAACTCTATGTTCGAACTCGTTCATGACGTCCGATCTAGGAGATTCTTGGTTGGAATTCTCGGCGGCCTGAGAAGCATTCGACGGGCCCGCTACCGGCTCGTTGTTGGAAGGTTCGCTTCTGGATGCTGTTTGTTTCGCTGCTTTCAATTTGGCGGGCAAACTACGTAGTGCCGGTATTCTGTAAGTTGAAGCGGGAGGCAAGACTCTCCTTCTAATCAACGGATGAGCCGTAGGATTAGTTCTATGTAATGCTTTGAGCCTTCTACTTTCTAGATATAGCTCTCGCCTGCTTCTAGCTGTCGCTGAATTATTTCTATTCGCCGCAGCTATTTGAACTGCCAAACGATTACTCCAATGTTGGGAAGCGGACATCGCTGTTGACGCATCCGTGTCTTCTTGCATTTTGTCTTCATTTGTAGATGTGTCTTGTGTAGTGCTCATGTCAGTTTCCTCTCGATCATGTTCAGTACTCTTATCTACTTTTTGTGCACGATCATCGTCAGTCTCATTCAGTACTCGCGGGGAAGACGGATCGTCCGGTCCGTCCACGTTGACAGGACCAGGGTGTTCAACGTTCTCGATACGAACGACATTCAGAGATTCCACTCGTTGACTAGGGGACGTCGAACTATTGTTGGTCCTCGCATTGTGTCTATTCGTCATCAACATCAGACATGTCAATGCTAACGCTTTTTTTAGCGTTCGCAACATGTTGATAATTAGTTGACTTAGGCCACGCTCTTCTAAACACATCATCATCATGTTAAACATCACCGACAGCACTTGCATTGCTCTCACGCGGATCACGTGGCGGGTAGCGCTTATCTCTATTGCACGTGCAAATTCGCGACGAGATCCAGGATAACGGGCGAGACTGTTGGGATGCCGGGGAGTCAAACGATTTGTAGCCGGATTTCTGTTACGACGTCTCAATTCATCTTCAGGTCGCCACCTATAACTAAGGCGAAGTCTCCTTCGCATAGAGGGAGACATAGTTCCGGAGGGTCGCGCTGGCGGGGATCTCGGTTGTGCTTGTCTATTTTCACTTTGATTTTCAGTTGAAGTATTCGGTTCGCTTTCCGTTGTATTGGCTGCGGCCGTGTCTTCACTCATGGGTGCGTCGCGGTTTTCCTCTGTACGTCTGTCTTCTGGACGCCTTTCGTTTTCATCAGTTCTTTGGCCAGTTCGAGGCGATCTCGTCGAACGCGTCACGTTGTCAGACATCTCAGTCAACATCATACATCTCTCGAGCAAAGATCTGGTGTAATAGCTCGGCAAGTCTTGCCTGCCGGTCTCTCTATGAAGCATTAAAATTCGCCTCCGTAAATTTTCCCACATGTTTCGTAGCTCCCTCATAGTTACGCGATTTCCTCGTAACCACATATTAGTGAGCTGCATTGTGTGCTTCTGCAGAGCGCTCACACCTCCCCTTACTTTTCTGTAGGCTTCGTCTGGAGGAATTACACATCCTCTAGTCCAAAAATTGTCACGACTGGTGGAAGGTCTATCACCATTTATATCAGAATTGGTTTGAGTACGAGAGCTGGACGCTTCGTCTCGCTCTCTAGAGCCGGCCCCTTCATCTCGCCCTCCAGTGCCGGATCCTTCATCTCTCTCTCTAGAACTGGTCGTTTCATCTCGCTCTCTAGAGGTAGACGCTTCATCTCGCTCCCTAGAAGTGGACGCTTCATCTCGCTCTCTCGCAGTTGTGCTTGTAGAGGGTTGAGGTTCTTCATTATGCGAACGAACGCGAAATCTTCCATTTGACAATGATAAGGTGTACCCACCGGTACGTGCTATCTCATCAGGTTGCACGTCAGTGCTTAATTCAAACACCATGCGGTCTGTCTGATTTTGACTCGTTCTCTCTGGGTTAGGTGCGTCACCGGTTTGCTCGGTTTCTCGCGTTTCATCTTCACGAAATGATGTATTTCTAGTTCTAAGTATATTAACTTCTAGTGATTGATCACTATCAGAATCTGAACTGGAAGTTATAATCTGTCTTTGAATAGTCGAGCTCAAAAGTCGCAAGCGCGGTCTCATCGCCGCTCTGGGCGGAGGGCGGCTGCCGCTGTCCCCTTCGTCGGAGTGAGCGCGCGCGGCGCCGCGGCGAGGCATGTTGCGTTCAACATTAGCTAACGTTGAAAGTGACATGTTTGTAATTAAATTCAACAACCGAGTGCCCGAGTCTCTCAGTATGTCTCGAATCAAATCGAGGCTTTCGTTAATGGTCTGAGCGTCTACAGGAGCATTATTAGGACTCATTTGAGTAGACGAATTGGTCATGGTCGGTCTTTGAGCGCCGCCTCGAGATGTTGATGGCATGCTTTCAGGTATCGAGGTCGATTGAGAAGTCGATGGCTGTGGACTTGAAGCAGAGGGCGTTTCATTATTTGTGGACGAAGATTGGCTGTTTCTAGTCGAGTTGGGGCTATGGTGTGACGGTGACGAGTTGCGTCGCCGACGCAAGAGTTCCGGTCGCCGAGACGATGTGAAAATACTAGTCCGAGACGTATTAGCCGTACTCCTAGGGGATGCCCGAGGGTTATCAGACGACGTCGTTCTACTGGCTTGAGGTCGGCCGATAGTAGAAGAGAATGGATTTGGCAAAAGTCTGGTAATGCGTTCATTTTGATCCACTGTTCTAAATGATCGTCCAGATGTATTGAAGCGTTGAAATAATGAGGACCTTGACCCAAATATAGGACTTTCTGGGGCTGGTGCATCTTCATTCCTAAAACAAAATATTGCTATGAGTTTCAAATAATCAGTAGGCTCTTTCAACCCACATAATAGGCTTTTGATCTGTAGATACACACCATTATTTATTTAGATAACAACAAATAGAACAATACAAAATCAAATACAGTTTGTATTTCAATATTTATTTACCTAGTAGAATTGCTGTCAAAAGTTAAAACGTCAAGATTGAGTAATCGGCTGCTTCCTTCGCCTTCCCCACTATCGCCGCCATCTTGGCGACGCGACGGTCCAGGGGTTGGATTGGCTACAATCATAGGAAGTAATATACTATATTACTTTAAAACAATTCATGTGCTTTGGAAACCCACAAATAAATTATAACTATCTGTACCACTGTCAGACTGGTCTGCAGACGTAGACGGCCGGGCGGACCGCGTCCACCCTGATGTGCTTGGTGACACATCTGTTTCCATAGGGTCAGTCCCTCGATCGATCTATATTAGTATAAAACTTCAATTAAACCATTCAAGCTCGATTTAATTTCAGATTCAATATCAAAAGCTAAAAATATTACCATGTTAGGAGGTGGCGGTGTATTGGTAAGTCTATGCCGCACCATAAATAATCTTTGGTAATTCCTTACCAAACTATCATATCTTTGAACTAAGTTTTGGTACGAATTAACAATCATGTCCTGTGCCGATCCTGGGTTCTCTTGAGTTCGATTACTTCCAGGAGCTTCATCGATGTCATCTCTGCGGTTATTATTTGCATTGTTGGGTGGAGTCACATCGGTCCAAGTCCCATTTGATTGTAGCACTGTGGGTGGTCCGCCACTTGGGCTGGACCAAAGTGATATGCCTGTTATAAGTTTGTAGCCCAGAGCATCGAATGCTACATATCTGCAAAACAATTATTAAATTAAGAAAAATATACAGTTTATTTGACTAAATCCAAATCAAGCATTAAAAAAAAAGAAGTAAAATTGTAATATAAAACTACTATACTATAGCCTACTACACTGTAAAGTCTATTACAGCATTTATTATTAAAAAATTCAAAATTATGCCCATGTGCTTACAAAGTTTCGCAATTATAATATTAGTAGGATAGGATTTTGTGTCATACCTAACTTTCTCATTGACATTATTGGTAGAAACTTTGGTGAATGGTGCAGGTTGGCTCCAGTCCCAGAAGTACAATTCATTATAAGTTGCTATTACCAACAGCTGTTCCCTAGGATGGAATGCTATTGATGCTATCACAGTCTCGTTCCGTACATTCCATACCTCACTGCCACCCTGTATATAAAAATTAAATAAAATATATTTTTATATGATCATACATGTTCATTTAAAAAATGCATTACATAATCTTATTTTTATACTTCATCTCTAGCCTAACAATTTTAAGCAGTGACTCGTTAATATTTTATTATGACAGTTAGTTGAAACAACAGATAGCCTAATTCACTCTACTAGTACTGTAATGTATTAAAGTAATAAAGTTTATCTAACTTGGTGTCAGTCACATAATATTGAAACTTATAACATACTTAATGTGTAACAGAAAAAGTACTTTCATGACTAAAAGAAGTAATTACACAAAGAAACGAATATTTAGCAGTTGTTTCAAATTCAAAGAACTCACCCGTGAGATATCCCAAACTCTTACTTGGCCTCCGAGACAGCCCGATCCAATTAGCTGGGGGTGTGAAGGATGAAATGCAATACACCACGGAGTGCGCGGGTGACCTTTCAGTATTCTAACGTGCTTGCCACTAGCTAACTCTGATACATACACATTGTGATTTCCATGAGTTGATGCCACTTTAGTCCTGAAATAATGTGTATAAGATCAAGCCAGTTTTGATTTACTCCACATATTAAGAAATTAAAGGTAGTGAGCAAAAAAGCAACAACAGCTATAGTAATACTTTCAGGAAATTCTAAAATCTTACCCATCAGGACTAAACACCATTAAAAAGGTTGATCTTGGATAACCTGGTAAATCACAACACTAAAAACAAAAGAGAAACGTGAGAACAGGTGTAGGAAACATAAAAATACCTATGTTTGATAATGAAACTTACTCTAATTTTAAGTTGTTTTCTAACTAATATATCTTCTGCAATATTTTCAAGTACTGTTTTATTAGGGGGACTGTGTGGAGGATTAATGCCATGTTCCCGCCACTGCCAGCTTCTGGCAACATTGCCGATGCTCTGAGTTTCATCCACTGGGTCATTCTTGCAGCCAAGCCACTCATTATCAATTGATGGATCCATTCTCCTGTACAAATGAAAAAGCAAAACACATTACCATATAATCAAAGACTCAAAAAATAATTTAAGTTAACAGGTATTATTGAATCAAAATAAAATTATAACACCTTACTTACCTTTTGGTTAAGTGATTACCACATCACAACATGAAGAAATAATCTGCAAATAAACATTTTAGAATCAATACCTACAGGATTATATACATACAATTTTTTAGGTATAAGTACATACCTAGCTTAAAAGCTGTAGATCACAGGTTATGTAATATTATCAAAGATGAGTACAAAGTTGTATGAAAAAGTAAATTTGATGAGATCGGTTTATCCACTACATTTATACTAAGTTGCTAATCTCTTGCTAAAGCAAGTTATACATAATACAAAACTGGTGAAGGCCATATTGGAAAATGTCAACAGGTTATACAGCTCACTTAAAATGGCAAATTATATTATTCCTTGATCTAATAAGATGAAAAACTATGATTCTGTCTCACTAACTTAAGATAACACTTATATATCCACTCATAACCATTCCATCAACGAATTTAAAGCAATTTTTAAAGACGTCACTTACCTTGATCATGTTGTTAAAAGAATGCAATGTTGTAGGAAAAAAGAAATGTAATATAAATAATTCACTAATCTATACTCATCCAATACAATAAACGAATAAATACACTTTTACGGCGTAATCATTCACAACAGAAACAATCCAACATACACAGCTGCGATCTGTCAAAATGCATTGTTATTGTTTTCTTATTTACAAAGAGAGCAGGTGGCAAACGAAACTGATTTAAACAGCCTAAAACTAAAAATAGTACTTATTTTTTTCAAAAAGCTTATTTTGGCAATAAGAAAGTAGTTGAAATAGATTTTATTTTTTAAGAATTCACACTGTACCCTAACCGAAAATATACTTGATTTAACCCAAAAAGAATACACTATGCTATGACTTCTCGTTTTTGAGAAATCCATAGATAAACATACAAAATTTGTATATATTTAATATACAAACATTCATACACTTAAAGTACGGCTCCCGCTCCTAACAAAAATCGATTTTATGGTCCCATCCAGAAGAAGGCATGAAACTTGGCACGATTTTAGCTTTCGTATGTGTACTTCATTTACGATAAGGAAACACGCCGGGAAAAGACTGCTTCTCCCCCCCCCCCCCCCTCCCCTTTATCTTCCTCGTTCTGGTTTTCGACGATTTCTACAAAAACGGTAAGACCTAGGAGTTTACTGTCTAGAAAGCAAATCGTAGTGGATAAATTACCTATAAAACGATACTAAATTTATGGCGGTAGGATTAATATTTCTCCTAATACAGCCATCAAAACTTGATAAAATTATAAAAAAATTCACACTTTTATTCCCTCTTGCTATATTTACGGAAAAATTACATGAGTTATGATAAAATGACCTCAGAAGATTACATACCCTATATATTAAGCTACAATATGAGACCTAAAACTTAGTGGTAGAGCCAGTGGTAATTGAGCTACAGCTCACCGCATCTGACTCAACGAAACTCCATGTTAGTTTATATTAGAGATGCGCCGAGTAGCACTTTTGCCGAGTACCGAGTACCGAGTATTACTCGGTTCATTTTTTTTCCAACCGAGTACTCGGCCGAGTAACTCGTTCAATCAAATTCCTGTTTCGGGTGTGTAAACAAGTACAAACCAGGTTCGCGCAGAATAAGCTTCATCAAGCCACTAGAGCGCGATGATCCTAAAAGCCCCATTACTTTTTTTTTGATACCAAATCCACAACATGATGATAACATAAATTATAGACCAATGACGGATTTACATTTTATTTACTTAATTTAAATAAGGTCGCTATTTCAAAGAAAATTTGCTAGCAAAAGACAAGAGTCCTTTCGAGTGATGGGCAGGGCCCCGAACAAGGAATTCAGAACTGGAACGCTTAGCAAGAGTGTTTCTATGAGGCTGTTAAAGTCTACGAAGAATAGAGGAAATTGTCTGTTACTAGAACGTGCAAAGAGATTTGCATCACTACAACATAATCTATCTTAAAATTTCACATATTACTTATTATTTTTATTAACGTTTTCCTCATTTTGTCTCTACTCATTTATTATCATAATTGAGGTTGTGAAAGATTCGTCTGTCGTTTAGATGATATCTACCTAAATATATTGCTTTTCTTAAACCGAGTATACTCGGCATTAAAACCGAGTTACTCGGCCGAGTACGAGTATCAAAAAAGCTGCCGAGTACGCCGAGTACCGAGTATTAACCGAGTACTCGGCCCATCTCTAGTTTATATTACGTTTTTAACAGAGTTAAAAAAAAAATGTTTTTCATTCGACCTGCATCTATGTTTTACAGTTAAACTTATATGTGCAATTCATTTACAATAGGGAAACACACTGGGAAATGATTGCTTCGCCCCCCACCTCCAAGACGGAATAAAAGTGTGCATTTTTTATAATTTCATCAAGTTTTGATGGCTGTATTAGGAGGAACATTAATCTTAACTCTGTAACTGTTTATCTTTTATTTTCATTTTTTCTGTTGTGAGGCGTGTGTATGTGTGTGTGTTTGTGCTGTCCTTTTACCAATAAATGCTTTTTCTTTTCTTTTCTTACCGCCAGATATTAGTATCGTTTTGTTGGTAATTTATCCACGATAATTTGCTTCCTAGACAGTACACTCATTAGGTCTTACCGTTTTTGCAGAAATCGTCGAAAACCAGAACGACGGAGAATAAAGGGGGGAGAAGCAGTCATTTCCCAGCGTGTTTCCCTATCAAAAATGAAGTTCTCATACAAAAGCTACAATCGTGCCAAGTTTCATGCTTTCTTCCGGATGAGACCGTATTTCATGCTTTGGACCATCATGATTGGTACCAGAGGGCCTAGCACGAGTTTCCCCCCCTTAGGTTAGATTGCTACCGCGTTAGAATGTTGTTTCATTTTGTATGGTATGGGTAAGATACAGTTGAACTAGATGGCGGTTTATCTTTTCCATAAAAAAATATCGCGTTTACAAGAAGTATGACGGATAAAGCCTATTCACACACACGCCAGTTAACTGTGTTACTTCCATCATATAACGTATCTAAAAGTACGCAGGATTCTGATAGGTTTTTTTATTATTGCAGTAAATTAAACCCACCTTATTATAATACGAAGCGATTGATTTGCAAATGACGGCCAAAAGTTCAGCGCCACGAACAAACACAACTACGATCAAAGCTTTTGATCCGTTAAGCGTTAGATTCATTACAAACTTTTTGCGTCACGTAAATGTTACCGTAAACTTAAACTTTACCCCTCTTAATAAAATTAATTCATTATTAAATTACAAACACAAGCAGGACACAGGACAGTGTCAATATTGATAGCTTTTGGGTTCTCTCACGTTAAGTTCGTAAGGCAAGACCAGTAAGGCAGACCTACTCCCATATGTTTATACGATAGGTATAAACATAATGATATACAGCGTGTGGCCTGTAATATGAGCAAACATTTTAATCGATGATTCTACAGAGTATACGTAGTTACATTGATGGTCATAGTGATCTAAAATGCTTTAACTCAGAGATATACTTAGTAGTACAAAGTTATAATCCCTAATCAATGTAGGTATATCAAAATCGCAAACTCATGACAATGTCAAGTCCTGTCCCGACTGGACACATTTTCTTGCAATACATTGCTGGTTCGAATTATTTTGTTAGAAAATTACAATAAAATTATTTTTCACTAGCTTTTGCCCGCGACTTCGTCCGCGTGGAATAGTGACTTCTTTCTCCCGTTTTTTACACATTTACCACTATATCTTTGCTCCTATTGGTCGTAGCGTGATGTTATATAGCCTATGGCCTTCCTCGATAACTGGACTATCCAACACAAAAAGAATTATTCAATTCGAACCAGTAGTTTCGGAGATTAGCGCGTTCAAACAAACAAACAAACAAACAAACAAACAAACAAACTCTTCAGCTTTATAATATTAGTATAGATTACAATAAATTCAAACCATTTAGAATTGATTACTGGTCACTTAAAGGGCCTGTATTTAAAATTTTTGCTCCCATTACAGACCAGACTCTGTATATGTTACAGTCAAAACCCTTAATCAGTCTTAAATTACCGTTACCTATCCAGTCCAGTCCATTGTACCAGTCAATAAGCTTTTTGACTGGTTAAGAGTTTTGACTGTAACATACTTATATACTGTATGTGTTAAATAATATATTTTTGAGATATAGTAACTAGATATTTAGAAAAGTAATTATTAAGTTGCAAAATAACGGTTGAGCTCCATCCATCCAGTTATAAAAAGAGTACGGTAAGTGTGTACAAAAACGGTTTTTTAGCCAATAATGTACTGAGATGCGAACGCTACGTGAATAATGTCGATTTCTTTCAAAATTGTGTGTTGATTTTGACGAAATAAAAAAAAATACTTTTTAAAAGCGGTATCAAAGATACCCCAAAAAAAAGTGTAATCACTTTGGCGGGGGATTAGAATACATAAGTACACATGCCAAATTACAGTTTTGCGCTGAACTGTGGACGGACAGACGGACATGGTAAAACTATAAAAGTTCCTTGTTGATCTATGAAACCCTAATTAACTTCGTCCCACAGACATTCTAAAGATTATCGATCCCGCTTCACGCCTCCCTTTACTAAGCCCCTATAAAAATTTGCGCCTATAATCCCGAGGAAAACATCTTGAACTTAATTTCCGAGTTATGCCTATGAGTTGAATTTTTTACAACGTCTCTGGCCAAAATAGCTTATAAATGCGGTTTTACATACAAACGCCCCGCTTATTTCAGCATAGATAGGTACCTACTTATAGTAAGTTTTATAAATACTCGTAATTTACAGAACGGAAAATAAATCTGTTTAGCTCATTGAACTACTATTAACTTGTTTAGCTAGCTCAAATATTACCGACATTACGTAGGTCTGTCACACTATAAGTTTTTAAGCCAAAACATTATGTTTATTGCTTTGCAAACTACTTTCCTTTAACATTTTAAATTTTATTTTATGAGAACGAACCATTTTTTAAAACAGGAGGATCACAGATCTGAAGGCATGTTTTCTACGTGCTGATTGAACGCTATCACTGCCTCTTCGGAGTTGGTAAAAGTAAAACCTCTAATCAAATTTTTGATTTAGGGGAAAATACAGAAATCACAGGGTGCTAGGTCGGGGCTATGCGCAGGATCGGTGACGAGTTGTATTTTTTCGGAAGCTAAAAATGACTTTGTTTTGTTGGCCGGGTGTGAAGAAGCGTAGTTATGATGTAGGACAACGCGGCTTTTGGGTCGTCTTTTTCCCAACAAACTTTTCTTAACACCCTGGGTAATCAAATGTTAGAATACCATTCGACATCAACACTCTTTTGATCTTCAAGTGGAATTGTACAGATGGGACCGTAGCTGAGAAAAGAAACGAGATCATTTTTTTACCAACGTTCTCGCCTGGCTCACTTTTGTTGGCATGTTCTCATTTTCAAACACCCATTCACAAGATTGCTGTTTTTTTTCGGGTTCAAAACAATAAATCCACGTTTCGTCTCCTGTGACAATGTCATAAACTGCATTACAATGTCCATAGTCGTATTTCAGTAGCATCTGTGAGCACCATTATAGGCGAGCCCGCTTCTGCTCCGCTTTCAGTTCATCAGGGATCCAACGACAGCAAAGTTTCCAAACTTTCAATTCTTCGTGTATTTTTATAATTTGGTTCATACCAATCCCCAATAGTGCTTGAATTGTCTCATACATAGGTAATCCGCGGGTTTTCTTTAATTAGCCGCTTAACAGTAGCCACATTATTTTCGTTGACGGCAGTAAGTTGAAGGCCGCCTTTCACGAAATTCTTCATGTAAAGAAACTCGACCTCTCTCAAATTCAGCAAACCATCGCCTCACGGTGCTCAACAAGTTGCTTCTCTCCATTGAACTACTATTACTACGTAGTAGTAACAGCTCACTGTTTCTCTCCCAAAAGCATTTTGAAGAGGAGCGGCACAATCTTGAGGAGAGAGAGAACTTTTAAAATCATAAAAATTCACTCTAAAATCTTTTCGACTTAATTCCATTTTCGTCGCGTAGGTACGTTACGTAGAACTTTGATGTGTGATAAAAAACAATTGACAAATCATTTCCCGCCAATTGTGTTTTTTATTACTAAGAAGGTTGCAACGTTTAAAAAAATGTAACATTCGGAATTCAAATAGTTCAGCTAGAAGTGCAAAACTCGTGAAAAGTTTTGATCTTCTAGCTATTTGAATATTATTACCATTTATTTACGCAAACTCGTGGGACTTGCGCATGATGATTTAACCCAGGATTACGCTAACCCAGAAATAAATCATCATTCTGTCTCTGTCAGTTTATTTGACGTTGACAGAGACATAATGATGATTTAATCTTGAGTTAGCGTAATCCTAGGTTAAATCATCGTGCGCAAGTATTGCACTATTTTTTGTTCTTCTATTTTGGTATTAAGTATTTACACGTTTTCCTAAGTACTGAGTTGTTTTCAATAAATTGAACTTAGGCACTCAATAATTTTTTTCGGAGCTTATCAGTTGTATCGGGATTTTATTTAAACTAACGGGCCAGTGGGCTAATAGAGGCCTCCTGGGCCCCTATTTTTGAATCACTCGCTTGGATATGGCGTGTGATTTTCGATCGAAAACACATAAAAAATCAACGGAAATCACTCAAAATCTAGACGTGAGTACTCACAAAATGCAAGAGCAATGATTTTTCAAATCCTTTTTATTGTAGATTACAACTGGTTTTCATTCCAAAATTCGACTATAATCATTGAATATCAGTATAATAGAGCCCTATTTTTGAATCACTCGCGTCAAGATGGCGAGTGATTTTCGTTCGAAGATGACCTAAAAGTCAAAGGAAATTACTCGTTGTCGAACGAAAATCACTCGCCATTTCGCAGCGAGTGATTCAAAAATAGGGCCCCTGATCAAGTTGTATTTAAAAACACAAACATAATATGTACTGTATTTTTTTCTAATGAATGACTCATTGATGAATCTGCATAAAAACGAATTATATGTGTGGGTTACTGTGGTGAGGGTTTATTCAGATCTTAAAGATTAAGTACCTACAATTCTCTGGTAGAAGAGGAAAAAACTCCCTTCCAAAATTAGGAAGATTTGCTATTTAGATTTACGAGAGCGTCGTAAAATAAATCTTGAATATTAGGTACGACGCCACGCCATAGGCTTCGTACTTCCGCCCTATTCTTGAAAATACACTGCGCATTTGCAAATACTGACAAACATTTTTGCTGTAAAAACTTTCCGTTTTATTTTCTTTACGAGCTTGGTATTCTCTTCGCTGAACAATATTATGTGCTTATGCAATATTCAGCGTTGAGGGAAGGGTGTTGCTCGCATTGTCATAGTAATGCTCGCATAAGTTTTCCATGCTTTTCTTTAGTTGTCAGTGCTTACATACATGCACTTCCTCAAGCAAGTGGTTTTCTTGTCAGCGTCATGTTTATAAGGGTTTGTAAGTAGGTGGCAGTAACACTTTCTTTCTACTGAGACATTCCTACGTTTTGTATCTACGGAAACTTGTGTTTTTGACAAATTATTTCATGTTCCGCGATTTCGTGTTCCAGGTTCTACTTATTAAGCAATATTATTTTGCAGTTGAATTTTAATGTAAAAACTACGAATATTCCGTTGGCGCATTCATTGCCGAGTCCACATGTGCTGTTGATACAAATTGCATAATTAAATACATACATTGGCCCTTGATCAATATTCAGAGATTGGGGAAAACGGAGCAACCTGGTTGCCTGGTCGACTGAACGAGGTCAACGGGACTGATCTAATTAGGTCTAACTGCATAGTAGTATGTGAAACGTCGAGGAGTTTAGTTGGATATAATATTAACTTTACCTAATGTAATTTAATAAAAGGTAACTTATAGTTTATTTTTGTTTTTATAGTGTTTTGTCACCATACAAACTTAATAATATAAATTGCACTTGTAAAAAGATAACTGTGAACCTGTGACAGACGAGGAATTGAACCCCGTGTCTTACGATATCCGGGCGTATGCCTATACCACTCGGCCACCATCACATTAACAAGCCTGTTGAATTTTTGCAAGTGCTTTTTAACGCGTAGGCTGGGTGACATCATCAATGTTGCGTTGCTCTCACAATATCCGAAGGAAAATATTTTTGCAAATATTTTAACAATCAGTTAATATGATGAGCAATCTCGCTGTTTCTTTTTTTTTGTGTATTTTGTGTATATTACTAACTTTAGTTTTAAGTCAATTTGTAACTAACCCAACCATATGCATCATGACATGATGTCCGAAATAAACAATTTATTATTTATTATTATTATTATTATATTAAAAGGTAACTTATTTAATTAACTTATTCTTCTGCCTTAATATGTTAGTTTTACAATACTTAAGACTAACTTTTGTGCAGGTATCTCGCTATCACCCAAAGAAGATACCCTGGCAGGCGTGACGTGACGTGCCCCTAATAATGCAGCTCCAGCACTCGCCGCCCGCGCCTGTCCTCTCGCGTTGATGTCACTTCGTGTCTTTGAGACGATTATGTATAATCAATTTTGCGAGGCTTCACTCCGAATTTTGCGCTCAGACGAGAAGAGACATCTGCTATGGTGATGAAATGGGCTACGTAAGTCGGCCTGTGATAATAATAATAGGTCCTACTCACTATCCTCGTGTCTTTTAGTCAACTTTTTCATAACTTGTACTTATCTTTTCATTTTAGGTAAATAAATATAGGATCTGAAATAATAAATAATCTGAAATATATCTAGAACTGTAGCTATATTTCAGATAATTTACCAAACTAAAACATTCATCAAGCTATGGGGTTTTATATTGCATTTGCAATGAGAAATTGCTCTTTCATTTCATTTTAAATGCGTATATCTTTACATACATTAGATACCAAAACGACGCCGTAACGAGATTTTTCTCGAAATTTGATTCGCAGCAATTTTACGCCTGAAATAGATTATTTTCCGGGAAGATGTGATACGTTAGCATAATATAATATCAACCCTACCACCATTTAGCAGTTTAACGTAAAACGAAACGTGCGGTATCGGTATAGTAATTTCCGATAGCTTCTAACTTAATGATTTTAGGGTGAGGCCACGATAAACGAATACTTTCAATATTGTTCGGCTTAGCTTGCTCGATGAGTGAGTCCTGTACCTAGATAATACATAATTACTTTTATAGAAGCTTAATGCTATTAGATTTTAGATAATCTTCGATTGTTTTTGATTAGGCGACAGCTAGGGCCGATTTCCACGGTGATATCCCGTCTTTTGCAGTTTATGTTTTCTGCTGGATGCCGTTTAGTAGAATGTACGCGTTTAATTGCTACTTCACACGGATATCCCGTTTGCAGTGACCCGCAAAAAAACTATACCAATTATTTACTGATCCAGTTTTGTCATTAATCATCAAATTACCCGTACAAACATTCACCCTCCTTCAGAACCCTTTCCATAATGATTTAGAGGAGCATAACCATGGCTTTTCAGGATCAATAACGATTTCAATAAGGCTGCTGTCACCTACCTTCTAACAAAGTTCAAGTGCAGTTTTCTTCCCAAAAATGACTTAACTGACAACTTTTTTGACTGATTTGTGTAGAAATAAGCTATCTACATAAGATGTAAGCTCTGAATTTTTGATTCAATCTTTAAAATGCCTGTAATTTGCAATCATAGAAGCCAAATTGACGGTTTTTCTGGTGCACTTTTCTAGATCAGTTGTTGACATCAGCTATCGAAATAACATAAACTTGAAGGGAATTACGTTCGTCTACAAGGTGTAGACTCTGTTTTTTTATTTATTGCTCTTGTTATTCCAAATGAAGACAAATTTGAAACCATGTTTTGGCATAAAATACGCATCTAAAGGCAGGCGATTATCTCTGAGATACATTGCACTTATTGTGTGTTATTTGATAAAACAATGTTATAGAGGTTTCTATCTTTGACTTAGCATCTAAATTCCTGATTTTATCTTGTGCACTATATTCAAAATATCTTACTAAAGTAACCTATAAATTTGAGATTTGGAGCTGTCACGGACGTTCATCTTCGATCGAAATTTGACAGACAGCGCCGAGCGCTCGGAGGGGAAGGGTGTGTCGCTCGTTGTCTTCGTTGCTACTCTTTTATTTCGTGTATGATACTAATTCCAAATTTGAAAATATCACGCTTTGCACAATTTTTATACGGCGACCAATTCGCTTTGAGGCTTTATGCAACAGGCATAAAGCCATAGTGCATTTGGATCGTCGATGGTCTCTAATTATAACAAAAAAGTATTCGTTCTTTTGTATCGATTAGTAGTTGTATTTAAATGATTAACCAATGTTATGTAAACTTGCATAGAAAGAAATCCTTATTAATACTATAAACAAGAAAGATTTATATGTATGGCGACTATTTCAAGAGGTTCATGAGTTATAACGAAGATCTTTTATCATATACAATTTGTATTTTCGAAACTTGATCAAACAAAATGTGCAGATACTAGGACCAAAATTATCGACAAAAATAATAATAATAAAAAATTGTCTCCAAAATAAAATTGTGGTATATGATGAGCAAACTGTTTCTAACACCAAACAGTTAAATGTCAATTTTAGACAAATACTGAATTAATAAGGCCAAGAATAGGCAATAGTATCAATTCTATTGCATATGTATGGGGTTGCAAATAATAACCTTATTTATATAAAATAAAGTAATATCAGTAACACTACTTTATAGTTCAACAACGGTAGACCGATTATCATGATATTTACTTTGTTGAATTGGTATTTACCTCTTACCCCTTAAGTTATTATAAAACAGGGCTGGGGCGCGCCGAGGCTGGATATGAAGCAAAGTTTTCTGTGGTCGAAGTTTTTTTTTTCACTAAAAAGTCTAAAACTTTTCAAAGGACTCCAATTTAGGCAAACCATTTCTTTTTGGAGTCAGTGCCATCGCATGGGCTCTCTCAAGTTCCATCTTAAGCGACATCTATCTGGGCATCAACTCCAAAAAGAAATGGTTTGCCTAAAATGGAGTCCTTTCAAGAGTTTATTTAAGACTTTTTAATGTGTTTTGTTTTTGAAGTCGGTTTTATTGAAATAGTATGGTGGTGAAGTGACCATTAACCCAACAAAATTGAAGACAAATAAGGGCTTTTGTTTTAAGTATTTGACTTTGAGTAGTAAACAAGTAAGTTTATAAATTTTCTTACATCATTCGTGCTTTGAATAAGATTTTGAATAAGAATAAACGGACGACAAAAATTAAAAGGTCAGTTTTTCTTAATATAGACCGTACATAGGCGTTATTTAGTTCCACAACCTTTGATACGCACTTGTACGTACATACCATTGGCCATTGGCGTCAATTCCATACTGTGTGGGACTTGTTCATGGCATTAATTCCATACGCTAGTAACAGTGTTTCAATGGTTTAAACCTAATAGGGCAATATTTTGCTTATTTAACATTACTTTTCTTTCTACCACAATCTACAACCACAACCTAACTATAAACTTGTATAGTAAAACGCTTGTTTAAATAGAAGCGTTTCATGTGATGTGTATGTAGTTAATATAAACCTGTATTCAAATTGTACGCAAATGCCATGAAGTTCCATGGTTCTATTCAAGTCCATATTCATATAATATTTCATTATTGAAAAATGTATATGGACAAAATGATATAATACCGGTGTAAACCAAATAATTAAATAAAAATTATCTTGTTGATCATCTGTTATACATGAAATACTTGAAATCTTGATCGAAATTTTCTTAACTACATTTTCTGAATGTCAGCTATAATAACTTGTGACATATTTCATATATCAAAATACAAATCATATCAAAGAACAGCGTTACACTAAAAAGCATTTATGTGTAAATAAATCCTCATAGCATCCAGCTGGTATGACACGTGGTAGATCAAGCCCAGAACCAATGGCATCATCCACCAATAACCCTTAGTCCCCGTTTCTCGTGGAGTTTACATTCGTAAAAAAATACCTACTCTGAGAAGTCACGATTTGGGTGAAGACATAAAGAGGCAGATAACCGGTACCAACTTGTACCTACTGACTAGTGATGTGCCAAGTCATCTATTTTTAATCTCGAAATATTTAAGAAATTCGTTACAACAATCCAAATACTCTGGATCTGAAGTCGGAAGATCGGGAAGTCTGGTCTTCACGACACAGGGTATCCTAGTGTGAAGTCCAGCAGATACTGTATCATCTTGTTTTAAGTGCACTTATTTTTTTTTTACTAATAATTTGTATTCAATTATAACGTGTACTTTGTATAATGTATCTTTCTAAACATGTTTTAGTATTAAGATAACAAGTGCTTCTGTGATTTGCATGTATATTGTCATTTAAAATTGTTTTTCTACTATGGAAATAAACTCATTTTCATTTTCAAATAAGGACCGACTGACACTAGAAAATTGTTTTAACTCGTCAAGTATGTGTGAACGAGACACAATAGAAATTCCATTATTATGCGACTCCCGGCAGTCGATTGATACCTGACTGATTAAAACAAGATTCAAATCAAGACTTGAGTCGGAAAAGTCTCTATAAAGCATTTCAATTCCATGAAATAGCCAACACGGCACAACACTGGTTAGTCGTTGCAGGTCAGTGCGTGTTACCCGCCTCTATATGTCTTCACCCTTTGGATACATTTCGTTTTTTCTATGCTGTAAGTTTTTAACGTTATTATAACTGTACGTTTGTGCTTAAATCTGTGAATTTAGTTATATACTTATCAAAAGGAAAATGTTCGCGAACGGAATTGACGCGAGCCCTGATTCCGAACTGTATTCACTGTAGGCATGAGTTAGTTATATCAAAACGTAACTGAAAACCGATATGGGTTCCATATCGATATCATATCGATACCCTTAACTACGTAACAGTTATTATAAAAACTGTCAAACCGATGCAAACGCAAAACTTATACTCGGATACAAGTTATGAAAAACCATAACGGTACGACAAAACCGAAACTACGCAAAACTATCCTTATCCAAAACTTCACTCTTCTCATTATATTCGCGCCGTCCCTTTTACACACGCATGCTTAAATAAGAGTAAAAGAGACGAAGCGAATATGATATCGGTATCGCTGGTCGGTCGGTGTTTTTCAACTTCCTTATTACAAGTCAATAAGGTTTAATTTATTAATAGGTAGAAGCGGCCATATTACGACGTTTTAGTTTGGCAGAATTTAGATCACGAGAAGTGTTTTTGTAAAAATGAATTTAATAACGTTGACGTTATTAAATTCATTATTGTGTTGAGTTTAAATTCAAGTTGAGTTTTCTCTGTAACTTTTAATGTTTGTTATTGCTTGGTGTATTTGGTGATATTAAGTTAATATTTTTTTAGTTTTGGCGTGTCCTTGACCTTGAGTGGCATGTGCTGCGGTTGATTTGTTTGTTGCTAAGATCTTTTATTGATGCAATTGCAAATTAGTGCAGTATTATTTAACAATTCATTTAATTGAAATTTTGCAATGCACAGCGCAATTTATTTAATTTTTCTGCTTGTCCTAAGCCTAGTTAAAGCATGAAGGAAAATCGTCGTAATTGTGACAATAATAGTTATTTATTTAAGTAAGTACATCAATCATTCGTAGCGTGCGTTCGGAGTTTAGTAGTAGCAGTGTAGTAGTTTGCGTTTTGAAAGTTTTGAATAACTCATTAGTTCGAAATAACCTTAAGTGAAAAGAACCGTTTCATCTGATATCGATATCTGAAAACGGATATTGATATCGATATGCAAACTAAATATCGGTTATATAACGGTTTGCCTAGAAAAACGAAAACGCCCATGCTTAATTCACTGTATTCGTAATAGGTATTTCAAATACAAAAAAACTGGTATAACATTAATTTATCACATCGACTTTTTAAGACCATCATTTTCTGTGTTCATCATACGCATAGCCTACTACCTAGAGATAAAGTATCAAAATTGTTTAATTACAGTTAACATTTTTTTGTGTACCGGACATATAAAATCGCACACACACATTGATAAATTAGGTAAAATCTGAGAATCTCCAAACTGTCATATGGCTCTTAAGCTTGATCAGATTTACTTCCAAAGTGTCAGTATGTACAAACACAGCAATCAACGTGGCAATGGTGTGAAGCCGCTTTATCGGTAAGTCCAAGCGAGATAGAAATGACACTGACGGAGTTGACAGGACTCAGTAGACGGGCAATCATACCTGCAAAAAACTGTCGTGTGAACACAAATTATATATTCTGTGACACAACACACCAGAATTGGCTGCGGGATCCAGTAATTTAGTGACCCTGTAGAACTGGATTTCCGTGGAAAACGGTCCTTAGGGTCTTTTATAATCAACATAGTAAAAGGCTAATTAAATACCTAAATGCTAAAATCAAACTGCTAAATTATTCTGTTAGCTCGTCTCAGCTGCACAGCTAAACATTGTTGCTGTCAAATTAGCCACCGTTACCCGTTACAGTTCCAGATATTCTGGATTTAGACATGGATTTCTTCCTGCCGCACCTACCTACTATCTTCACAATCCTAGCCGCCCATCTTACTCCCGGCCCCACTCAAATATTCATCCAATTCAAAAATAGATTGAGCTAGCAACGAAATATCCTTCTATTCCGAAGTCACAGTAAGTAAACTTCTGCTCCTTATCGATTTTCCTTCCCAAACAGTCTTTGTTAACTTTTAAACTAAGTTTTTCTCATATTTATTTCAGCTCAATTTTTCATTTAGCTTTTGAAATTATTGTCATTCGGCCCCAAGGTCCTGATTAAAATGCACAGCTAACAATAGCCTGTCCCAGATCAAACATTTTTGTTCTTTGAATTTACATTTAAGGACAATGGTAATGCGGAAGGACTTTCAATTTGAGACATTCTTTGTTCCCTGTGTATTAATTAATAAAGAACTGAGGCATAGCGCATAGCACGTTCGCTTTGAAAGATTTATTAAATTGCGAGCTTTATTGCGGAAAGGTCGTAGTTTTAATGCGAGGCGACAGTTCTTAAATAGTAGTTTTTTTTCAACTGTCCGATGAGGGTTATTCCGTGACGTTTAGTCTCGGCTCTCAGCGGAGGCGGAGGGCCGTCTGAGGGCGCGCGCAGTGCATTAATTGTCAGCTTCTGTCCTTCAGCACTCAGTTGTTTCATTCGGAATTTTGCTTGGCACTTTAAACGTCGTCCGTTAAAATTCATACAACAGAATCTAATGACATAGATAAGCCTGTTCATACCTCCTAGAGATACTGTGTTCTGTAATATATTTGCTAACTTAGAACATAATCTACCGCTCTGCTGGCCAAGTATTCGGGGCTCTTAGCTAGTTAGCCAAACTTTAATGGAGACACAACTCTCTAAGGAGATATTTAACTAATTAAAGTCGCACGCAATGCCACTGAAATCTCGTTTGTAATGTTATACGCGTAGGTACATGTGCCTTCCTTATAAACATATATTTAAATGTACTTTAACTAAAGAGTTCATAAGATATTTTTTCAGCCTAACCAGCCATAGAAAACAAAGTAGTTTTATGTCAGAAATAAAAAAATATATATCTGCGAACAAACCGCGGCGGAGAGTTAGTGTCTTATTAATCCAAAAATAACTTTGGGTAACACCATAAAATATTTCATGGTGTCACTTTTCAGATCGGGCTCTGATGAACGTGTGAAATGGTCCCGTGCAAAGTGCCATATATTTTAGGTAAAGGGTCGAATTGGAGGGATAATGTGGGAACACCATCCGGGTGAAAATAGCGCAGTTGGATGGAAGGCCGGGCCTCGCGTCATGAGGCCGTTGACGACTGCCGTCAACTCTGGAGAGGAATAGCAACTTTTGAATATTTTATATTACACTGAAGGGCTGATAACATAACTTGCGACGGGCGATAGCAAATGAAATCCGCGTGTTTGGTGTGATGAGGAGTAAGCGCGTCAGACGCTCGCTCGTCAAAAGGGTCTGGGCCAATGTCTGGGCCATAAAATTATTATACCTTAGTTAGGGGATAGTACTTCTATGGTCTGGACCCTTATTTTTGAATCACTCGCTTCAATTCGATGAAGTAAAAGTCAACGAAAATAACTCGTTTTCGAACGAAAATCACTCACCATATCCAAGTAAATGACTTTCGTTCGAAAAAGCAAGTGGATGGTGGAGATAGCGATGAGTTCCGTAATAATAAGTGGCATTACTCAATGAATATTTTTACAATCTAGCATACAATTAAAAACTGCACGGACAAGAGCCAAGATCTTACATTTTATCAGTATCTACCATATTATGTTGGTAGAAACACTGCGTGTTTGCTGGGACGGAACTTTTGCGTAGAAGGTCGTTTTCTTATATGTCAAGAATATTTTTCATCATAGATACCGAGCCCAGACGAAATGATCCTGTAATTTTACACTAACCCGATGGTTGAAGTTGCTGTATTTATTTGTAGTATGAAGATAGATAGCACCTAATATTTGTTTAATTAGAACTACTACATGTTGTTCTAGCTTAGCGATTGTGTTATTGTTGGTCACATAACGACGGTAATTAATTCTCAATCTTAATTATTAAGACATTAGAGCTGCAGCTGTTGTTAGGCCGAGTTCAGTGCCTTCGACCATTTGAACCAGTGCCAGGTCTGGGCCCCTATTTTTAAATCACTCGTTTGGATATGGCGCGCAATTTTCGTTTGAAAACATTAAAAATCAACGAAAATCACTCAAAATCTAGACGAGAGTACTCACAAAATTGAGCAATGATTTTTTAAATCCTTTTTGTGTAGATTACAACTGGTTTTCATTCCAAAATTCGACTTTATTCATTGAATATCACACGCTATCTTGACGCGAGTGATTCAAAAATAGAGCTCCTGGACAATTTCTAAAGGACTACACATAACATTCTGTAATTTCAGTAGCAATAAATGCTGGAGAACAAATGCCCTTATTGTTTAATGTCTAATATTTTGTCCGAAGAATATCCGAGATTTGAAGAGTATTTAATAAGCTGCGCTTTTTATTTTTAGGTTGTGTGTGTAATACACATACATATACCTACACACTGCGTATATGTATTTGTTTTCACTTTGCAACAAGTATCCGCATAAGCGCGGACCTAAAGTGTAATGACAGCAGCCAGTGGCTGTACCATACCAGTAACTAAAATAATAAAAAATACTTAACACGTTCCGGGACAGTGCCCGCCTACAGGCGTGAAAACAATAAAACATCTATTGTGTCTGGAGTAGTGTCCCGGAACGTGTCAAGATTTAAAGTAAGATTAGGCGCAGATGAAAAGCTGGATCTAGACGAATCTATTCCTATTGTCAAATGTTTACAAAAGGAGTGCAAAGATAGTGACAGAATTTAATCTGGAGCGACGAAGCGAGAATCCAATCAACATCTAGCTCCAGTTTTCATAGACCGGTCATATTTCACTCGCTTTGATAGTGCGCGGCGCCATGTTTGTTTGGGTTTTGGGTCCTCTCCTCATACCAAGCTATTTCAGATATGCTAACAATAATTTCGTGTTAGTATGCACAGTCGTATGGAAATGAAATTTATTTACTACAATACATTTAAATGTCGTTGTTCGAGCATCGAGACTGGTTGGCTAGTCGTCTGCCTTTACTTGTTATAATTTTAAGGCGCGAACGTGACGACGTTCAGTGACGTACTAATTATTGTTCGTACATATGTAACACAGAGGTGCTCGTAGCGCAGTGGTGGCAGCGCTTTGGTAGTGATACTGAAGTTAAGCAACTTACGGCGGGGTCGGTGTTTGGATGGTTGACCATTCCGACCATATAAGTGACGTATATCACGAGCATCTCCGTGCTTCGGAAGGCACGTTAAGCAGTTGGTTCCGGCTAATATCGGTTGATATTAGTCGTTAAGCCCAGTCAGAGGCCCTATGGGCGGCTTGATAAAATCTGACAGCAAGGTTGGTCGCTTGCCTTGCAAACACCCCTCCGCGAATCCGCACTGAGCCCGCGTGGTGGAGTATGGCTCATACTATTTCACATTTGAGGTAAGGCCTTTGCTCAGCAGTGGGATGCTTACAGGCTAACTTTACTTTACTTTTTTACTTACAGTAACACAGTTTGGAAGGAGCTAACTAGATTAGGTAGGTACAATTGATTGACATAAGTAAGCGTCATTCACCCTTAATCCCATCTTATTTATCTATTTCTAGGTAATTCCAAGATCGAATAACTAGAGCCTTAAACCTCGACAGCGAAGTTTATCTTAAGCTTTTCCCAAGAGTGGTCTAATTTAAATGCAAAAAACAATGAGACGTTCTCTTTAAACGTTTATTTTCAATTAACAACGCTGTAACAGGCGGCTATGGTGGAAGGCGAGTTTTCGCTGATTCCATAGGAATTCCTATCGTCAGTGCAATCTGCTAGGCAAGCGGCGCGCGCAATCGGGTAATTTAATGAACACTTCCCTAATCGAGTGACGAGTTGAAAGCCGCTCGGACGAAAAATAACATAAAAATTGGATTTCCAATTTAAGCTTCCAACGAGAAAGTTATTACTGATTGTGACTGTTTTATCTGTTTAATTAAATCAGCACACAAATTGAAATTTATTTTCTATGTTTTCTGGTTAAAACGAGAGGAATGTTTGCATTAGGTAAGTGAGTGAAGGGTTTAGCGGCAAAACCAAATAGTAAAATAGTACACTTTTTGTGTTTAGTGCAGACAAGCATTTCAATACATGCTTCTTACATACATGCACAAGTCTTGCCTTTCATATTCTTAAATCGGCGGGACGGGTAATAGGTTTCCTTTTGAGGTACCCACTGACGGAACCCTAACAATATAAAATAGAAAACAATAGGAATATATTGGCGATAATAGGTTTCATTACCATAACTGCAATACATATCATGCTTTGCAGACAAAACAATAACAGCGATGATATAAGATGCCTACGTAGACAAAATACAAGTACTTACTGTATAAGTTCATAAACATTTGGATACGTCGACGAAAATTACATTAAAGCAGGTCAGAAGGGCGATTTATCAAAAAGGAGATGACGTTTACGGCCGATAGCTGCTGATTTGTTCCAGATCAAATGCGAATCCAATATTTACGCATCATAATGATTGAGGAAGGAGCGACGGCAACATTGGCAACGCAAACAAGCTATTAAATTCGGTATATTATTGCAATAAAGCATGGAACGTTTGCCAAAAGATTTTCATGGAAAAATATTGTATTGCCGAAGTAGTTTTAAAATGACGTTACTTACGATTTGACTAATTTCTACTTAAATTGTAACGAAATAGGAAAGGGATCATTGAAATAAGTTAAGGGAAAGTGTGTTGGGGGCGCCGTTAAGAAATCACCCATATTCATTTATTTCATGTCAGCACATATTTAGACATATTCAGTGTTTTGAGTGTATTTTAGGACATTCTTAGTGCAAGTAGCAGCTCGTATATCAAGGCGGGTTATCGAGCAGTCAGCTTAGCTCTAGACTAGAGCTCGGTTCATCTTGGTTGGATGCCTTGAAACGACTGTGCGCTACCTTGAGATAGGTTATCTTTGAATTCACGTGCATTCGGAGGTGCTGTTTGTTCTATATTGTGTCAATGATGTTGTGCACTTGAAAATATCTACTGTATAAAATTACGACATACGTATAGTAAAGTGACAAATGCTCTCGCAGATACAATAGAATAGTTACTCACTTTTGATAATCGTAAGTATCGGCCAAACTCTCGTGTCGTAATTACACGTTAAATTAATAGGCAGGACAAAGTTTGAATCGCAAAAAAATTTCCACATTAGTACTACATCTTTGACGGTTTTTGGTTTTTGACCGGCAGAGTATGCTTTCAGCATCAAAAACACCTTTTGTACACTAGTACCGATAGTTTTTTTCTGGGTAATTATCCGCACCGTAGTATGTATGTATCTACTCTGCTTTAAGGTAACACTACCGATAATATTTTGTGCTTGTAGCTCTGTGTATAAATGTGAGGCCGTAACAGAATCAGTGACGCGGAACACATTTTTTCACAAACGCAACGTTGTGCTGTACGAATATAATCCCCATCATGCGCACTTTTCTATTATCCGACAGGATGAATTTCGTGTTTTATCCCTATTTCCATTAAGCATTTCGATTTTCAGAATATGCCGCAGCAAAAAAGTACCGTGTGTTTGTTAGGAATGGCGAACTATCACTAATGGATGTTAGGGGATTTTTTACTTTCGAGTTCAGCCGACAACTCTACCTTTTGTATTTAGGCACTTAGGTACTCGATTTTAGGTTCTGTTTCCACCCAAAACAATTATATCTGTACATTAACTTATTCCTGATAAATATTATTATTAATTGATGAGATTGTTCATAATTATTTCTGCTTTTGTAATTTTCCTATTTATTATAATGCATAAGAATTCTGTAATCCATCTACCTAGTATACGTTCATCAATAATTAAGCTACTAATAGCAGCATAACAGCAATATTCTAAAATAAAAGTTTCAATTGTTTTTTTTTACCAAATCCATTCAAAGCAAGCAAAGAAGTAATTAGAAAAAGCGGTGATTTGTATTGAGCCAAATTAGATGGAGGGAAGGGAGCACGTTGCTTACACACCCGCATGACTGGCGCCTCACGTCACCCCATTTTATTGTGAACTTTCCAATTACATGAGATGGAAGCAAGAAGGTACTACTCTCCCTGCACCCACGTGACGACTGACGATGCAAGGGTTCTTCAAATAAAAGCCTACTTTCGTTAAAAAATGACGCGTGAAGCGTTAAGTAATACGAGTATTTATTTCTTTGTGTTTTATTTTATTTTGATGCTGTATGTAGAGGTACTCGTTTAAGCACTTTTGAATGATAAGTATCCAATCAGTTCGCAATCGGGACGAGCCTCAGTTATTTTTACTGGGATTTACTCATATTTTCACCAATTTGTGACATTGTTTTCATACTTACAAGTATGTTATATGATGTGTGTTAGTGCACATCCCGGTAGTATTGATGACTGATTGAGGCATAATATTGTATGCTTATTGTATTAAGCTATTGCTCAATTCAAGTTCCTTAAGGTTAACTCTGAAAATCATGAAAAGAACAATCGTATTTTAACAAAAGCAGAGAGACCGCACTGGATTGCTTTACTTGGACGGTATACAGGGAACTCATTTAAAGAACTAATAAAGTAAATTTGTATCTGTTGCATAAGTTTAAAGTTATAATGTCACAAGACAATTTCTGTTGCTGTCATTATACTGAACTTCTAATGGTTAAGGAGTTCCACCATCAGCACAGAACCACAAAATTATGAGTATTAAACGCAAATATACCTGTCAAAATTAAGATACTAGTGTAAAAACGCTATTTATGTGCTTGTAAGAAGTTTGGGTGTCCCTCGATTTGTACGAAATTAAGGACCTCCTCCTATTTTGAAGTCAGTTAAAAATACCTAAATCCTTATTCTTATGATAACAAGGGCATTGTGACATACGAAGGTTACTTTCATTTATAAAAATGAAAAACTCGTCGCTTTTATTAGAATAATAGCAAGTGTTTTTCAGTACACCGTGTTGAATTAATTGCAATAATTAAGAATTCTTGGTTGGACTTAAAGTGTCAAGGAATTAAAACGGAGGTAGGCGTAGCTGTGTTTAAAATTTGAAATGAGGTTGACAGAAAGGCTATTCAGGCTTACCTACAATGCAAAAAAAAAAACTGAAAAATCTGGAAAACCAGTTTCAGCTTGATCCGGCCGGATCGTTCGGTGTGCCTCTCGTTGTATGAAAGTCTGTCATCCATGCATAGAGCAATAACTACGATATTACGCGATTCGATATCAATATCTCTCCAGCAGATGTTCTAAATGGCCTCGTAAACGGCGTGGATGTATTTAGTACCGTATAAAAATATTATTTTGCGACAGGATACACAATAAATTGTGCGCGAAGATTTATCGCCACAGTTTATCCGGATGATCCCACGGGAGAGCCGGTAAATTATCAGAAGGTTAAATACTGTCATACTGACTTTCGACGCTGTTTAATAACTTATTCAGTGGACTGGCTGTAAGTGTACCTCTCAAACCTATTGTTTATTAAAAGCATTGTGGTTAGCTGCTTCGATGGTTAAAATGAGCATTGAAATAAAGTTGCTTAATTCTGCAATTGGCTACTATTTTGATTGTACAAATATTCAAAGATATTTTTTTTCTTTTTAGGGTTCCGTACTCCAAAAAGGAGGGTTCCTTATAGTTTCGTCTGTCCGAGGTTTAGCTCCTGACCTGTGGTACTGCACTGCCAAAGTCGTAAAAAGGACATATATTTGGGGTACTTTTTTCCTACCAGTAAAGTATGTAGGTAATTTTCATGTATTTTTTTATTTAATAAATACTACCTCCAAAAAGTTATTAGTTTCTAAGTATTTCTTTTAGCTGTACAAAAATCGAAATTCTGAGTCGGTGCTATCAAAAGATACCCGGTTTTGTCTCATATATTGCAAGGAAATAAAACCTTATAATTTTCATTGATCTTAATATCGTCATACGGGATAACGGGACATGTTAGGGTAATAAAAATACTTACATTTATAGTTAAATAGATGCGGAACCTTTCGTGCGTGAGTTCGACTTGCACTGGGCAGGGTTTTTTTTAAACTTATTACCCAAAATCTAAAATGTAAAGTTTCAAAAATCCTTGTATTGTCAGACGCAGCTAGTATATACTACAATGATGTACTAAAGCCAAAAACTTTACGGGACCCAGGTGTGCTTCGTGAAAAGAATATTTTAAAACTTGGCCGTGTTTACAAACTTGTTTTCTCCTTTACCTTTTGACACTGGTGCGCAGAGTGTGTCCTGAAAGTTAGGCCAAATAAGATTATTTTATAATAGATAGCCCTGTTGAAGGAATGTGTAAAAGTTTTATAATTATTTATTGTAGTATCTTTATTCTTTAAATTTAAAGTTAAAAGTATCACGAAATTTTTTTAGAACTAAACCAAAAATTTCGCCTTTTTTTTTGCCATTTATTATGTTTTTTTTGCCATTTTGTATAATTGATAGCGGGCCACTCGAAAGGTTCTCGCGGGCCGCAGTTTGTGCATCCCTGCCACAAGGGCAAGAGTGTGCATAGTATGTGCATATCGATTTCATGTTACAGTTGATCAATACCTAAAATACTAAACTTTCAGCAATAGCAGGTTTGTGGGCAATCTTACGGTAGTTACATCATGCGCATGTATTTAGAATTAACGCGACGCCGTTAATTTTATTTTACTACTGTGAAATTCAGGTCATATGTGTAATTTCAGGATAATGTGGGTCACCGATGTGCATGTGAATCATCTAAAAGCTGCAGGACTCAACTCTCTATGTATGGGTGAGCATTCTCAGTAATAAGGTTAACGAGCTGGCTGAAGGCTTTAACGAGAAAAGGATTGCGCGTTTTTATTAAATTTAAAAAACACAGCAAAGAGAAATATGGTTGCATTATCAGTAGTGGCATGCCGGAAAAGCGTTGCTTTTACATAGCCAACGTTTGTTTCAGTAGAATAAAATTGTGCTGATTGTGTAGAGCTTTCCGATTGGTTCCTTCAAAGTTCTTTTATCAGTTTAAAAAGCGTTCAAGCTATTACCTACCAATTCCGAGAAAGGCGTTTACAAACAAATGCCTTTGACTTTTATTTCTAACTTTGCCCGCGACTTCGTCCGCATCGACCTACCCACGAGTTATTTATCCATGTATTTAATGAATGTAGCCTATGCTTTGTTATAATGATGTACGATAACTATTTATTAATGGCGTGAAAAAGCAACCAATGAACTTTCATATTCATATAACCCTCGTCAACTTTCACATTGCTACGAGTAACTGTTTAGGAAGATGCGACTTTAAAGATAGCTAAAAGCTGGCGGATATTAAAAATATGCAGGATGTTTACCCAGAATTGGCTATAAATAGCTTTATTACATAACTCGTTGTTGCATGAATGGATCAATAAATGATAAAATTGGGACGGGGACCGCGGCGATTCTATTCCGGGATAAAGTTATGGCAACTCGATCCTTGCTATCGCTCGGGAACTTTTATGGCTCGGACGGGATAGATTGGGATTGAATGCATTAGTAGCCAATCGCGATTGTGTCATTTTTCTTCATTACTAACATTTCTCATAAGTTACGCGTGGGTAAATCGCTATAATCTACTAAGTGGGAGTACATTAGTTGTTCGATAAAATTCTTAGGAACTCATAGTTAGATAATTTTCTCAATTGTTTTCATTTTAAAACTTGACTGGCTGAAATTGTAGTCAAAAGTGTGAACGACAGAGGGTAAAATTTTAATCGCAACTGTTCATTCTTCAGAATCAGCCTTTTGTGACAGCTTTATTCCGCTGACTTAACCAAAAGTTTGGTGAATGGCAGTAAGAGTAACAGTTCTAAGACAAACAGTTATTCAAAGTGCTTGGAGTCGGAGTGTGTTCACACTGGTACGTTAGTAGGTTGTTCTCAGCTGAATAGCGCCCGATGCTATCTGTAGGGAGCAGCGCGAGCTTGAGCCAAGTGGGAAACTTTGACAAATCACCACTCTAATCCTTATAGTGCAGTCTGTTTACACTCAAACTGCGAGATTGGAATTATTAAGATGGAGGCCCGATTGTTAACTTGTCGGAAGACTTGAGCGAGGACCTCATTCAAATGCAGATTTGGGTCAGACGTCAATTGACTTCGAACAGTGTGATTAAGGAAAGACTTTTCCAAGTTAGATTGGTTAATTTCATTCTGTTGAGATGATGAGATAAAAGTACGTAAGTGTGTAGTTATTTGCATAATATTGTCAACAGGGCTTAAATAAAAGGACCGTGGCTTTTCGTAGAGCAGTAAAAAAGTTAGTTTGTTGTAATTATTTTGAAATGTTTAACGTGGATTCCCGAGTAGGTTCTTTGACTCAGTATAAAACCACTTAATAGAATACATAATCATGATTTAGTTCTAGTAGAGTAGATAGGAAAGAAGGACTGTCTGATTTATATTGCCTTCAACATTTTTAAATGCATGCTCTGAAATGAATTTGAAAAGTGAACAAGTATTGCCGTCGTACAAGCTCTCATGTGCCGTTCACAAGTGTGCGTATGCATGTATAAAATTGAAAATTCACAAAGTTTCGTAGCTAACAAAAAATTTATGAGAAGGAAGTAACGCAGAAGTTCGATTGGAAGTAGGTCGCGCGTTCGCTCAAACGCACCGCTCGCTTCGCGCGGCCCGCAACTCGTATAACCTTTGATGTAAGTTTGTGAAAAGCTCATATTTATTGTGCGCGAGTACTTAATATTTCAGTTTGTGTGCTTTTTCAGATTTGTTCATAAACAGGTGTAAACAGAACTTTGGAAAATTTAAATATTTACGAGTATGGGCGCAACGCTCGGCGCCCAGCATACATTGCTTGTAAGATAAAAAATAGGAAAATAAAAATAAAATAGGAAATTTGTGAAATAGGTCTAAAATGTAACAAAGTCAATCTTCAGAAGTATCCAATAAATATACTAATTTCTAATTAATTTTCGAATGTTATTTTAACAATAGGTAGGTAGTGTTATAACAATAAATCAATGATACAAAAATAAAGGCAACTTTTCAAAGCAAGATGGAGGTTTTTCAAAGTGACCAAAAATGTGTGCTTTAATCAGACCCGAATAAATTAAGCCCTTACTTGAAACAATAGCAAAAATATTTATTAAATAAATATAAAGGCGGAGTTCTAAATCATTGCAAGAATTCGCTGAATGAGTTACGGCACAGTAAATTTAAATATTTTCTTGTCATGCGTAATACTAAAGAGTAAAGGGGGAGAGACAAGGCGTCGAATGGAGGCCTTTTGATGAAAAATGTTGACATTATATGGAAAACTCGGGCGTGAGTTGAATGCTTCTCGAGATCAAGGCATACTAGGCTACACTACACTACGCGTATTTATGTATCTTGTTATTACTAAACATACTTAATCGTAATTGCATTTGATCTACATGATGCTATCATAAAGTAAGAATTGGGGGTATTCTTTAGGATCATGCAAAGCTTTTTATTTTTAACTCGTCAAGTATGTGTAAACGAGACACAATATAAATTCCATTGTTATGCGACTCCCGGGTGTCGTTTGATACCAGACTGATTAAATCTAAATAAAGTACAAAGTATTTTCCGCCTTCTTAATCATAGTTTGTGGCGCCTGTTTCTTATGTAGATCGACAAAGTTTTATGTTAAGCAAAGTGACGGGTTGTTTCTTGTTCCCAGCAATTTCCGCCGGCTCACTTATCGGTTTATCGCGAGGGACGGACAGCTGATTACTCAGATGTCACTGTCCATTGTGGGGTTTGTTAGTCAAGTTTGATAAGAGGTTACTAGACGTAGGTACTGATATTAGATATTATTGTGTATTTTGCACTGACAATTATCATTTCGCTACCTTAAAGCAAGGTCACACTGGCATTGCGTTGCATCGGTTTATAACACTCATATCCGTTGCAAGTGCTTTCCAACGACACAACGCAATACACCATGCCATGAGGCATGCTGTTCATATTGATGTAGGTAGACGGATCTGCACCGCTCCGACGTTGCAGCGTCGACGCAACGCAATGGAGATGGCTTCGCCAGATTTAACCACCTTCAAAAAAGGAGGAGTTTATTTAGTTCTAGGTTTTTCTGTCTTCAGTCGTTGACTAGACGTGATATACGCATTTCATTCTTTCACATTTACCTGTGCGCCCTTTAAACGTAACAGATGCTTTTCTCGGTCCCACGGATAACTTTTATCTTCGCCCTCGACTGCTCACTGGTGTGATACATCATTTGTCATACACCTCGCGACTTGCTGTCCATCTGAATAATAGATAGCGCTGCAAGAAGTCTCCTGGGACAGATTTATGGTTTACTCGCTTACGGAGGACCCCTTATTGGGTTTCTTATAATAAAGAAACTTTTATACCCAGCGCACCCTTTATGAGCAGGCCTATTTTTCGTAAAAAAAGGCCTGCTTTCAAGCTGTTAAATAATTATATAATCTAAAAATATGTATTTTGTAAAACCCCGTCACATATTTTAATTAAAGTCATGGTAACCTTAGCATGTTATTTCAATATCATTGAAGTAATACATTACCAAATTTCGAATCGATAAGACAAATAGAAACTAGAAAGAATGACCTTTAAACTTTTAAACTTTAAACAAATTGAAAAATGGCTAAGAACACTCGCGATAAAATTATTTGTAACACAAAAAAAACTAAACGAAATTTGGTATATCCGTTTGACAGCTACGGTACCACAGCCAGATACACACACGGGTATGTTAAACTTATAACAACCCTCTCTTTACGTGTAGGGGGTTAAAAAATAATTTTATTTGATTTCGATAGTTGCTGAATCCTAAAAATAAACTGCATGTCAGCGACCCATTCTGTGTTTTATTTGTGTCGTGTCGTGACATCAGAATATGAGTGAAATGTTTTAAAAGGAAGAGAGACGTTTGAAGGAATGTACTAATGAGCCCCCTAACACAGAAGGACTAAAAGGGATCATTCTGAGACACTTAGTCGTTACGTAGGGTTTTCTAACACACAGTCAAAGTTCAGGCTATGCGTGTTGGTATGGTAGGTTAAAGGAAATGTTGAGGTTAGATGATATTTCTTTACGTATTCCATAATAATATAACTTAATAACAACAAACATTACTTATATTATTACAATTACTATTACTTTTACATTTTGAAAACTATTAGATAACTTAAAAATTAGTAACAAACGCATGAGTTTAGCTGCATTTATATTTCTTTAAATTTTCAGCTAGGTATTTGCATTGTTTTACCTAGTACGTATCCCTTCTAAATGAAGGTGAAAAGGAATGGCAAGCAGACGGCTACACGGCGCGGCGCGAGGTCGTTGACCCGCGCTTCCCGCCCTTCCGGCCCACATTTTTCTTCGGCCCACCAGAGGCTCGCAGGGCGGGCGGCCGAATCTGCTGCGTCGTCATCTCACTGAATATGCGACTATTGTTCGCTTTCGCAATCTCATGTGTAATCTCGGCCGTATCCTTGCGCTGCAGAAAAAAAAGACGACTGAATGATTGTTATGATAGTTTTTTTTTTAATTCTCTGTTCCATATTTTCATTTAAACAACTTCTCGATAAAAACAATTCAGTTTGATTGAAAAACATGTTTCTGCTGATGAATTTTTGACTAATACCTACATGAATTCATCCCCGGAACATCCTTTTTGTTCATAAACAAAAATCAATACTCAAAGTGAATATGTCCTGTAGTTGTTACTTTTTGTAGATCGAATCAAAATAATATCTTTAAATTCTACACTTAGATCACTGTAGATGTAGAATTGAAAGACTATTTCATAGTTAAGTTAAAATACTTACTGCAATTATAGTGTGACCACTTTGATAGTTTAGGTAACATAACGGAGAAAACATTCCTGTGTAGTGGAAATGGGCTTTATCTATTACGGCGGCGGCATCAAAGTCGGAAGCAATGACGCCCGTGTGTTCCTTTGTGCACAACTTGTGTTGGCAGAGGCGTACTAATAGTGGTTTCCGTCAGTATTCTCGGCTGAGCTGGCTGTATTTAAATAACCTATGCCAATGCTGTATTCTAGTTAAACCATCTTGAGACGTGATAGAAAACTTTTTCCGGGGTAATTTTTAAAAATGTAGTTATTTTAATTTCTCTGGATCTCCGTATTTTAATCCTTCATAAGACGAGCCGTATCTAATGAATTACCAACTTTTTCACTTTGTTAGGTAAATAGAATCCACATACGATACCTTTTTCGTTTTATTCAATCATTCAATCAATGGTTAATTTTGCAAACCCGCCCTAGAGCCCTTTGTAAACATTCAATTTCCTTTATTAAAAAAAAAAACTTAGTTTTGCTTTGAAGATTCCATTTCCAGCGATTTTCCGGCAACTTAGTGATTTTTCATGGCTTACGACAATTACCTGAAATACTCGTCATTTTTCATTCTTTTCACAAGTACAGCGGGTTGCGCTTGAATAATACATGTAGTCGACTTCGCAGAGGCGAAATTTTAAGTGGGTGATTTCTGTGAAGCTATTACCACTATTTACAAAAGAGTTCTAACAATTTTCTATAATACAATGTGAACGTGGAACCTCTGACATTATGTAAGTATTGTCACTGTTCAAGTTACCGATTGATATTGGTGATAAATTTTTGACTATTTTTCATGTACCCTCACTTTTTAAGCTTTCCGAAATATTGTTTAACTCGTCAAGTATGTGTAAACGAGACACAATAAAAATTCCATTGTTATGCGACTCTCGGCATTCGTTTGATACCTGACTGATTACATGAAATTTTATGTTCGCATTTTAAGCGAATTCCTGTAATTCTTTATGAGAATAAATATTTTAAACCTTATTATACAGTTTTATTTCATTCACTATAAGAACATGAGGCTTCTATTAATATGAATAGTGTTGGAATAGATATATAGAATTGTAAGATTTTATAAATGCGAAAAGACATTCAGCTATCCTTATTATCCAAGCTGGTAGCTTCATGCATTGCATCAATTATCCAAGTAAATAAGTATAACGTCGTCACTTACGAATAGATGAATTTACTCAATCCAACTCAAGATGTGGATATCTTTGGCGTCACTGGCGTCTGCTTAGTTAGAGTAATTTGCGAAGAGACGCAAACCGTTTGGAATCACGCAGCATTCAGTAACGAGCGCAGACCGGCTTACTCAAAGACACATGCCCTACTAATTGAAGCAAAAATAAAATTACGATTCTCGACAAGAAATTAGATAATGGTTATAGGATCGAACATTGAAAAGTTATGGTAAATCTTAGGAGATGAATGAGACCCTAGTAGAAGCTGTATTCATTTATCTCTTAAAATTTGGTAATACCTTGCAAAGTCACTGTTAAAGATGTTTCTTACGTAGCCTTTACTTTTAAAATGTCGATTATTAATCGACTTATTATAACTTTTCATCATGTTTAAAATTTTACCAAAAACTTTTTAAAGGTTTTGATTTTTTTACCTACTTCAGCTCAAACCAAGTTTTAGTTACAAGCTGATTTTAGTAAGCTCAATTTGGCTGATGCCAAGAGCGCTTAAGTTTGTTTCGGTTAATTAAACTTAGGTCTACCAGTATTTTTTAGTTAAGTAGTTCTAACCATGCTAATTGGTGTAATAGTGCTAGCTTCACCAAAGTTTCCTCGCTGCGGAAGCCAAAAAATATGCATGCAGGTTTTGAATAAGTTCGTGTGTGAGTTGCGGGCAATATAAATTCCGTTAGAGCGTGCAATAAAGGAAAACCCGTGGCGGTAAAATCACGGGCACCTACTAGCTGAGTAGGTAGTAGCGATACACCCATCTCTTCTCGCAGGTAATGAGGTCATTAGCTAAGCCAAAATAGGGACGAGTCTTTATGATCCTGGCTGGTTAGAAGTACACTAGAATTAGAGGGGTCGACGAACCCGTGGCAATTAAAAATTCTTTCATTTTTTACTGGCCAGTTAAGCTAACTAGTGTTCAAATATAGGCCAGTGTTTGTTGTCTGTAGAAAATTGAGCTTGGTGTTGATCGTTTTGGATGATTGCCAGTACATTCCGCATTATAAAATTCCAAACTCTTTTGTCTCGAAATTTTATTATTATTCTTTTAATATTTTTCACTGCACCCGCGTTGCCATCAGATTTGACTGGCAGAGAATGCTTTTAGTATCAAGTCCACCGTCGTGAAACATTTTTAAGTATAAAATAACATGCAACACTGACACATCAATTTATTATGTAAGAAGGCCTAAATACCTAAAGGTAAAAAAAACTTTGAACTAAAGGCCTTCGCGATGCAAACGAGGCTCGGTCGAGAATATCCCGTAATTAAATACTTTAGTCGACCCTTCACAATGTCGGCCATTTCACAGACGCCAACTTCTTTTCGCTGAATTTAAATGGCAACAGGATAATTATATTTTACTTGCCTTAATTCGGTCTGGATTATTGTACATAAAACGCAACAACATTTCGTAACATTTTCCGATAGGAACGGCAAAGGTGGATTAATATTGTAGTAATTACGGGGTAGGGACGTTAAGTAGGTAAATAAAGAGCCCGAAATAAAAAGTGGCGGAGCAGCAGCGTAGTCGTAAAGTATTTAATTGATATAATTGGCGTTTGGGGCCGCCATTAGCGGATCCTTTCCGACCCTGCCCGCTCTAGAAACAGACGCAATTTTTTCATCCCTACTCCCCACTAAACGAAATTCACTTGTGCATTTTTTCACGGTTCCCTTTCAGAGTTGTTCATTATTCAGACAGTATCCCTTTTCAGGGTTCTGGGTATTCAATGATATAAATACAGATATATAAAAATAGCAACATATTAAAGAAACATTATATTTTTTACCCTTTGTAATATGCTACCTTGAGTAGTATTTTTAATATCCGCGGTTACGGCGACCTTTTGATCTGTGGACGGGGTCCACCTTTAATCTTCTCCAAAAGCTATCTCGACGAAGTAAGTACGTGGCACTCACACCCACCTACGTTCATCTTTTTTGTTAGAAAATCCTATAAAAATAATATTTGATGATATGTATATATCTATTTAATGTTAAATTTAAACAAACTGTGAATAAATTGGCCTTTTTTACAATTTAGTATGTGTACATAAATGTGGAACGAATTTATGAAAAAATAATGATTGGTATTGAATAATCCTTTTTTTTTCTTTCAAGTATTTAATAGAAATGTATGTTAGCAACAAGAAACAAAAAGCTGATAAAAGTTACTCTAATATCAAGTGTTGTTACTCGTTTTTCGGCCATATCCTAAAGTTTGGTATGTGTGCTTTTGTTTTTACTACGGCTGAATGTAGACGTAGACATTTTTTACGTTATAGCTTGGCGGTCGTAGCATTAATATTTCTCGTAGCGGATTTTCGTGAGGGCCATAAAAAGTATTCAATTGATTGCGGTACGGGGTGCGGCGGGATGGGACCGAGGGCGAGGCAGGCCGTCGGGGCCCGTGCAATACACATGAAAAACGGCCCTTAAATCACGACGCGGCTCCATGAGGTGATTCCAGGGTACAACCATATAGATACAGGCAACCCCCACGCGCGTCACGCACCTTCACTCGCGCTTTACACTCAATTACTTATCTTTTCCTTTTGTTCGTAATTGTGTTGTATTTTTGCCTCAATAGTCACTTTCTACAATCAAAAAAATTTGAGGCAGGCCTACGTATTTACTTGTCTGCCTTTTTTTGTTTAGTAGGGTGATTCAGAACTATTCGATATGTAATTCGGTTCCAGGTAGGAGTTCTAGTTTTTTGTTCACTCGTGTCAATAATCACATGCCATCTTGAGGCGAGTGATTCAAAAATAGGGCCCAGATTTTTTTGGTTGTCGATATATATCAGTTCGATAAGAAATAAAATAAAATTATTGCATTGGATAAATCCACGTTATTATAATTTTATTAATAAACTAGCGGCCCGCCCGCGACTTCGTACGCGCGTTTTAGTTTAACTCCGTTCCCATAGATCGTAACGAAAATTTATAAGCCTATACGCATTAAACTATGACCTTCCCTGATAAATTATCTATCTATCATAACCTATAACCTTACCAATAGTTCCTGTGAGTAGCGCGTTCAAACAAACAAACAAAAACATCCAGTTTTAAAATATATACAAAGAAATGCGTACAGACAATAAATGTTATACTTTATGTACACACAACATGTAGCCCGGTATAATGGTCAAACTTACACAGGGATATTATTATTTTTATTTTACAACGAAATGGAAATACTTCGTACGCCCTATCGTCAATCGTATATTTATTTCAGGTACTACAATTCCCTCAAGTCTTCTCTCGCTGCCTTAAGAGTTTGAATTTGAGCTTTGTTTATGGTTATTGGTTATAGCGAATACCTACTCTACTTTCTTGAATTTGAATCGTAAATTGAAAGGGACAATTCTATGTAAAGATCTACGCCACCATCATCATCAACATCTAAAAGCCGTCCACTGCTAAACATAGGTCCCCCACGAAAAGTTTGCAGAAAAGTTGGACACCTTTCGACCACAGGAGCAGCGTAGAATATCCACCGACAATATGAACATACGATCTGCAATCTACACTGGACACAGACCGATTGATACCTACGCTGTTTAAACACAAAAAAATATTATTTACTATTCGAAGCAATAAAATCTCTTCTCGAAAGCAACATCAATAACAAACATGTGTCAAATATTCTGTCTCAGATTATGTCAAATGACTGTCAAAAATGAAATAAAAAATATTTTAATCGTAAGCACTAAAGAGTATTGACATCAAATTCGAAGCAAATCACCCCCATAATAACTTTGCACCCCTTTTTAACCCCCTTAGGATATGAATTTCAATAAAATACAAAACAAGTCTTCCGTCAATTTTGTAAAAGAATGTATATGCAAAATTTGAAGTAGATTGGACCAAGGGATCTGGTTGTCCCATACAAACTTCGCACCCCTTTTTGACCCCCTTAGGGGTGGAATTTCTGAAAATCCTTTCTTATCGGATCCCTTCGTCACACAAAGAACACACCCTCCCAGTTTCAGGTCTCTACAATCAGCGGTTAAGGCTGTGCGTTGATCCATCAGTCAGTCAGTCAGTCAGTCAATCAATAAGTCAGTCATTCAGGACAAAGCATTTTATTGGTGTAGATGAAAGTTATCAAATCGTAACTGATTCGTAACCAAATGGTTCTGAATCAGAAGTTGTTAACAACAACTTGTTGTGACTTTAATTTACTTACTTCTAGCACATTCATTATCTTCTAGTAAACCACTCTACTTGTTCGTGATAGTGATGTGATATTATCACTTCTTTATATCAACTTCTAAGGCATTGATTTTGAATCCATCCACGATGAAATAAAACCCATTGGCAAGTGTAATTATAATACACGTGTACGTTAAGACGTAAACCCAATAAGTTGATATATTGCGGTCGTAATGAAGTCGGTGCGCTACCCAATTACGTTAATACTTAATTTGATCGTCTTCACTTAGGTGCGCAAAATTTATGTTCGTGTTGTTGTACTTCATATACAGATACTTGCTAACGTTTCGTTCCAAATAGCTTTTACATTCTAATTTATAACGCTATTACGGTCTTTATGGTAAGTCAGCAGAGTTGATATTGGATTAAAAGAGGGATATGTCTTTTCCAAATACATCTAGTAGGGATACATCTAGTATCGTTTTACACGTGTGGCCGCAACAGTACAATATGAGTGCCTCCAAAAGAGGGTGCTGGGCTGAAAAGCAACGATAAGTTGGACACGGAAATGAAACAGACGATGAAGATAAGTTGTTATTACCGTAGGTTATGTTACCTTAAGCGGCCCGAGGGGCGCAATGCGAGGGACGATGACCACTCCATGTTTATCACAACTGTGTGAATTGTGGTAAATGATACTATTCTGAAAATAGACAACATTGGCTGAAAGTATACTCGTATATTGCCTGTCTGCATTACGTTGTAGGTAGTGCCTAAGTTACACTAAATTTCCAGTTTATAATTTATTAGATAGCCTAAATTAACTTGAGAATTTAGTTCGCGTGTGTGATTTATGATCAAGCTTAACGTACTATAGGTTTAGTTAGCAGCTTCCCAAAATAGGTACTTAAAAGCTACACGCTCGATAGAGAACCTACATGGTAAGATACAGTTTTAAACTATCGATTTAATATAACTGTATGATATAATTGATATTGGAACCTCACACATAAAAAAGGGAGTACACTACGTTAGTCTAATCAAGCTAATTTTTAGTACTCATTTGTCAAAGAGAAAATTTAGCGGATAAAGTTCCAATTACGGAGCAAGACAATGCACTCGACTGATATTAGCAGTACTTATTATAAGAAATCCCATAGTTAAAACTGTGTATTTCACTACATAAAACGTGAATCTACTTTTTCGGTGTTCCTCACATATACCGCTTATAGCGATAAGACCGCCTAAATTGTACATTTCCTTTAAACAAATTTGTAAATTCACTAATTTTGTGTGCAATAAAGAGTTATCTATCTATCTATCTATACCATTTCGTAACTAACCACACACTGTTTCGCCACTCGCATGTCCTAGTTAGATGGTTGTAATTTATTGCCCATTTAATTGGCAGTCCCGGGTCAACGCATCCGAAACCGTTTGCCTTGCATGTGACAATTTTATGTTTACATTTGCATTGGGCGTAGTTATTTCGTGTAAACGCGATGAATGAACACGAGTGGCTAATTAGCGTTCATACCGCGAGTGCTCGCGTTTTTTACTCTCGCAAAGGATTACGGTTTAAAGAGTTCGAGCAAGCCGTCAAAGCCTCGCAGTGTTCGCTTATTATGCGGCACGGTAACACTGGATAAATACCGGGTCTGCGCGGATGCACCAATGCAAATGAACGTTTTTATGTCCCTGGCGCGGTACGCATTCGTGTGCGCGAGAATTAAACCCTGCCGCTGAAAAGGTTTAAGATGAATGAGCGCCGTGCACGCTCACAATGCAACAACAGTTTAGAAACAACTTATTTCGCAGCGAATGTAAACAGTCTGCGTTTTATCTGTGCGCCTGTTGTGCAGGTAGACGCCGTGGCTCATATTATGATAATTACACCTTGCATTTCACTGTGAATATTTTAGTTGTATTATAAAGCGAATGAAAAGGGCACTCTGTAGAAAAATATGATGATAGCCTATGACCAGAATCATTATAAAATCACCAAGTTTACTTGAGTAGTTTATTGTAAGTAAATATAAATATTGTAATATAATTTAAAGCCTTCGTGTTTAATTTAAATCAGACGATATTGTTAGTTTTCAACCGACTTCCAAAAAGGAGGAGGCTTTTTATTTGACTGAAAGGTATTTTTTGTATTGTTGTCTCTTATCTCAGTAATTTTCGAATCGGTCTACAAATAACTGAGATAAGAGGCAACAAATATACCAAAAGCCTCTTTTTTAGGGTTCCGTAGCCGAATGGCAAAAAACGGAACCCTTATAGTTTCGTCAAGTCTGTCTGTCTGTCTGTCTGTCCGTCCGTATGTCACAGCCACTTTATTCTGAATCTATTAGCATCACACCGCTGAAACTTGGTAGGTAGGTGTATCTTCTTTACCGCTTTCCGATTCAGGTACAAAAAAATTGAAAAAATGATATTATAGGGGGGGCTCCCATACATGAAACTAAAACCAAAAAAATTTTTTTTACTCAAACCTATACGTGTGGGGTGTTTATGGATAGGTCTTACAAAATGACATTGAAGTTCCTAAAACCATTTTTTCTAAAAGTCTAACGTTTGAGATATACACGCTGCCAAAGTGGTAAAATGGGCGTCCCCCCATCTAACTTTTGAACTAAGGAAGTAAAAATTTTGAAAAAAATATGTGATGTAGATCTCAACATAAACTTTCAACGAAAATTGGTTTGAGCGAAATCGAACTAGCAGATTTTGAGATATAGCACATTTTTATCAACCGCAAATATAACTTTTTCTTTCATACAAACACTATGAAAAACAAAGTTATATTTGCGGTCAACAAAATATTGTGGTATTTTGGCTAAGTGGAAGTAAGAATCCCTAATTCAGTTAAAGTTGGCACGGAACCCTCAGTGCACGAGTCCGACTCGCACTTGGCCGGTTTTTTTTGATTTCGATTGAAAATATCTAACAATTTAGCTTTTTAAGCACCATCAGGACACATACTCCTGAAAGAATTTATTCGCCTAAAATGGAGTCCTTTCTTTTAAAGAGTAAATAGTTTTTTTACCGGATTGGAGTTATGAATGACTAGGGTAGTAGAGCGCGAATACTTTCTTTAATATTGTCAATGTAGCGGTAGATACGAGTATAATTATAAGAAGTTTCGCTGGAACACTGAAGCTAGCTAGAGCAAACTGTCGATATTTTTCTATTATAAGTTTATTCGTATACAAAAATGCTAAAGGTTATTTGATTGAAAACGATAGTTTTGATGGAAAAGGGTAAACTTTTACATAATTTATTAGGTTTCTGAAACTTTTACAATGTTTGGGCAACTTGTGTGTTCAGAGTTGACTTACATATTTGAACACCATTTTTCTGCAGTTAAAAGGATGGTTGAGGTTCAAATTCTTAGACAAGACATTATCATGTATTTTTTTTATGTTCATCCTTATCCATAGCTCTTTCACTAATTGTATTAAGTTTGACACTAATGTGCATAATACAGTAAAACTGAAAAAAAAATAAACAAATAAAAAATAAATTGGTTTTGTAAATTTCATTTCATTTTCTGTTATTTATTAAATAAAATTGCTGTTTAAAGAAAGTAAAACTGAATATAATGTGTATAGTGAACTCTCGTGTAGAGTTGGCGAATAACCAATAACGGATTTACAACTTGATTAAAGCTCTTTAAGGACCATAAATGGACCGTTGTGGGCAGTTAGTTAAATTCTTTCCTTAACAGTTTTTTTGGCGAATTCGTAAAATATTTTAACGGAGCCTTTCCGCGTACTGTCTACCTGTTCGGGATTGTTCTTCGACAGGTACCTACTCTGTTACTAATAAATAATAATCAATCGAGAAGTGTAGTAAGCTTTGTTTTCTTCATAATGCTCAAAGTGGTTATACTTATGTATGTCTTTTGTCAAGTTTTGTTATGTAAAACATATTTCTCCAACAAACATTGCCCAAACAAAACAGATTTACCTACGTGAACAAGTCAATTTCTCTGACATTGTTTTTTCCGGTTGACTTGACATTGCTTCATGGCGTGTCATCAATGTTGGCGTCATCTCCTACGTCTCAACGGCAGTCAGCCATGTGGATGCAAATATAGGTATCACCGTCACCCTCATAGTTTTTCGATATCAGTGAGGGTGCTTACTGGCGTACTGACTGCCTCTTGAGACCTCTCTGCCTGCATGATAAATGAACAGGGAAGTGACAGCGACACGGACGCAGGTTGCACCCGCCGAGCCGCGATAAAGACTCAATCACCTGCCCCCGACAGCGATGACTGCGCCCTCCGCCGACTCCGCGCTGACAAATAATATTTATCAGACGCTATTATACGAGGAGTGCTTTCGGAAGATAAGGCTCTACATTGATGTGATTTTCGACGACAAGAAATACTCAACATCAAATGCTATTTTTAGAGATTAGAGACGACCTCCATTAACATCCTTCAATTTCTTCCAAATAATATTCCGTCCATACCAACATTTCCCCTAATTTTTAGAAGCCTTTGATCAAAGATTTTCTTGCCGTCAGAGATAGAGATTCTTCGCAGTTCCTCGTTAATGGAATATTTTTATGAATGTAGAAATTTTGGATGCGGTGGTAGAGAAAGAGGCGCGCGCACACGGGTGCCGCGCGGCGGCGGAGCGCGGGGCCTCGTCCTAGCCACTCCGTCGGCGGCGCCCTCGCGGCTCGCTCAGTCCGCGCCTGACCACGGGGGACGTGCGTCGCTGCGTACGACACTTACCACGACCGATCCGCTAACCTTGCACACATTGCATCTTTCGCGGGGCGCTTCCAGCGCGACTCATTACCGGATTGATTCAAGAACTATAAAACCTCGGACCTCGTTCATTGTCTTTTACAGAGACCGGCTTCGAACTTGACCTGTGATTGTTTGTCCGATCTGTCAGTGCGCGTGTTGTGTTTTATCGATAACATAACCTGTACCGCTTCAAGGGCACAGGAGACTCACTCGATACCTGGTGTTTGGATGCGGTATGCAGAGCGATGCGAATGGGTCTGGTCTCGTAGATCTTGTAAAATATAAGTGGGCGTATTCGAAAGTTTGAAAATCGATCGGGTGACGTGCGTGCGTGGGATTGCGTTTACGTAATCTTTGTTTACCTTGGGAATATGCACTGTGCTTGCTGTGATTCCTGTGGCGCGTAATACTCTACATACAGACGTTTGGGCCTACAACCATATGTTTCGGGTAAGTGCTACTCTATTAATTTCTGAACATTCTTCATTGTTGTCTTTTTGTTTCTAGTGTTTGTTTTTAAATTATATAATAGCTTTGTGTTAAGTTATTCGTGATCTTAACTCTACTCCATCTTCGCTGTTATTTAGTTCGATCGCTTGTTAGTAGAAGATATTTGATTTATTTATTATTCAAGGAGACATTATGATTAATTATCATTATTTTCTAATTACTTTAGTTACTTGGTTCATTAGAAAGGCGACATGCAATCATGCAATCAAGAAGACATCTGCACAACTATCTGAATAAATTCAAATAAACGTAACAAATTAAATAAGCGTTTTATTTTGACAGAAAACAGCTCCAATATTCACTAGTTAATCAGCGATCGCAGTGGGGAACAGATAAAGCAATGGACTCATCCAATACATTGACTGCATTGATTAACATCATTGATTAGTTATTTGATCCAAATCAACATTTTGTCACAAATTCGGCAATGAAATTGTTTTATTTGTAAAAGATTACCAAAGCATTTTAATGATTATGAGATTCTTGTCGATAAGTAGAAATCTTAATAAAAATAAGTTGGATTGGAATATTCTTTACTTAAGTAGTACTTTTCGTCCTTAAGTCAATTAAGCTAACTTTAAAATTACCAAATAAACCGACAAACGCAAACATATTACAATGTGTGGGAAGAAATTTAATTATTCCAGCCAGAGATACAAATCTCGTCCGCAATCTGACATGGTAATTAATAAAAAGTTCAAGGGGAGAAGAGATTCTATTAGTGTTTTTTTTTTGTTATGGTCAACGAAACACGAATTGAGCGACTGGTTTACGAAAGGGGCTTTTTTTACAAAGACGACAGGTTTATAAGAAAAACGTGAGAAGTCTAGAAGGTGCCGTATCGCATACCGTTTGTAGACGTTTCAAAATGTTTGGTTGCAGTTTTGTTTCATAAGCACTGAGTAGGAATATGTACAGTAAACTGAAGTGGAGGATGGTAGTTCTTTCAGGCGAGTCGTTCATATTTCATGAGCGCGAGGCGGGCCTACAATGACGGCGGGATGAGGTCGTCTGGCGGGCACCGCTTGCCTAGTCTCCGCTCTTTATACTGCACGTCCATTATACATGTCCGTTATGCAAGTACATTGTATCCGGAGCCATTTCAGCCAGTTACGGCCGACACTCAAAAGCACCTTTAGGAGCAACACCTTACAGACGTCGCAGCATCGTTTATTTAAGCTCCTCTTGAAACTTACATTCTCGTTTTGCTTCAGAACACCATATTTTGTTTCTACTGCTATCTGAAGTCTTAAACTGTTGCAATCAACCATGTGGAATTAAAGCGGCCAGTACGTTAACGTGAAAAATACTCGTAATACATATTTTTCTGAAGATAAGAAGAGAGAAGGTACCAGTAGATGTTGTGATTTTGGAAATTTGTAGGTAGGGAAAACTAGACAGTAAGTATGGATGAGGTGGCTATACATACTTTTGCAACACCCTTAATTGGGTAATAATAGTAATGGTTGGTATATGGCTTACCTTACTATCTTACAATTGTACAACTACAATTATAAAGTAGTATCGATCTATTTTTGTCTACTCTCTACCTTTCGAAGTACTTCTCAGTTATTATGCCCAAGGGAAATTAGAATAAGATGTATAATGTGAAGTGTCGCTTTAAAGTTAGAGTTTAAGGATGATCTTTAGCTTCCTCTCAAGAAATAGCTTTGTAGTATCAATGAAATATTTAAGCACTTTAATTTTATTTGTATGATTTATCAAAGTGTTTTTGACTTATATCCTTCATAAAAAACAACCTATGCATACATTGTTTGAAATCCTATACACATCTATACTAATATTATAAAGCTGAAGAGTTTGTTTGTTTGTTTGTTTGTTTGTTTGTTTGAACGCGCTAATCTCCGAAACTACTGGTTCGAATTGAATAATTCTTTTTGTGTTGGATAGTCCAGTTATCGAGGAAGGCTATAGGCTATATTACATCACGCTACGACCAATAGGAGCAAAGAAATTGTGGTAAATGTGTAAAAAACGGGAGAAAAAAGTCACTATTCCACGCGGACGAAGTCGCGGGCAAAAGCTAGTTTAAAATAATGTTACTTGGATTGTTGGGCCAATTATAAATTAGGTAACAAAACCACTTAACAATCGAAGGTTAAGTTTTACAACAATCGATGACAACACACATCGTGGTTCGATGCGGTGAAGTAGTAAACTACTCGACTCTATGATTCAGAATGATGCCATCTATAGGTACTATAATCCATTTGTGGAGTGGGTTGGTTATAGTATTCCGTGGCTAAGAATAACTGCGCACTGGCGTCTGATGTTCGAGCTAGTAGAGGAATTGCGAACTTGTAAAAATCGGAAGACCGTATGATAAACCGGCTATTCATCTCGTTTAATGGGTACATTAATTCGTAACAGCGCCCCCGTCACGTTGGCAACCGTGTCCCGGCTAATGTGCGTTGAATGCAAAGACTACTAACGTCCCACATTACCGTCCCCAAGGGGTTGCACGTACCCCTAAGCTTCCACCACCACATGTGATACGTATTCAAAGCGTGAATAGCCCCGGGCTCGATTGATGTTATACGACGAACTTTGATGACATGATATACGAGTATGCCCCGCTATTAAAACCATCGAACGGACTCACATTGTGCTTTTCTACCTGACTAATATACTACATACAACGAGATATTCCATACATGTTTGTGATATTGATTTTCCTGCACGATTTAATCTTGCTTAGCGATAATTTAATTGGTGCATAAACTAAATTTAATCATTGTTCGATGATGTAAAGCGCTGGTCGCTCGAATGAATCCATTAATTAAAAGCTAAGACCGCCTTGCTTAAACGTATGCACCACTGCTCTTTCTAATAGGAAATAAGACTAAGAAAGCTAGACGAGTATAAAAATAGAGCAAAGCTTTTATATGAGTTTATGTTTCGTGTATAGAAATAACGTTAGTAAATTTTGTACAAGACGTAACGCCGCTCCAATAAAGATATAGCGATTATTTCAAGCTACATTGTGTAGGCAAATAGGCGCCTCTAGCAACTTTCAACAACTTAAGTTGAGATAAAAAAGATGACCTCTCATCGTCCAAATCTCATTATTTATGGTTCAAAGCGCTTCTTTCCTTTATTGTCTGTAACTCTCTCTTTCACCTCGCCAGACGTAAGCAAACACAAACTAAAAGTCAATTCTTATAAAATTTGGATTGGAGTGGTTACCTGCAGTCGAGTCAAAGCAAAAGTGATCTTAATGACATCAAATTAGTGTTGGAACAGGGCAGGGGTCAACTAGTTATGATGCGAGTTGATCTGATTAATCTGATATTGTGGCCAAGGTCAAAACAATAAACTGTTTCTACTGTGCTTGTACTGCACGTAATTACGTTTGTGACCCCTTTTCAGTACCAAGTACGACTTCCATATTATTAGTCAGTGTAGAGTCAACCAACATACATGATAGATATTATGTCACAAGTTACAGAGAGCTAAGTATGCACGTTCAAACATATTATATATAATCCATTCATGAATTTGACATAGCTGCTCCAACGATTAAAGCACTGGATAAAGTTGCAGCTCCAAATCGAGAGAATCGCCGACATTTTAACTATCGTTTCAAAGAATCGCTGTGGGATACTCGACGCGCGCAATAGCCCAAGGGTGCCGGCGCCGTGGAACAAGACGCATGGGCAAACGAATAGCCGCCACGCCGAGTCAAGTGGATAAACCGGTCCAGAATGGGAACCATAACCCATGTGGGGTCTGACTTGTTCATTGGAAGGAGTTTATGGCACATCGTGAAAACGGTTTGCTCTTTTTGTAGCACGCCAATTTGAACAGGCGAGACGTCTGCCCTGAGGGAATATCGCGGGAATTTGATATTGCGTAGGTATTATAGTGACTTAAACACGATTTACAAAAAAATATATAATACGATTAGTAGGAACCAAAAAGTTATATTACATAAGTACATTTTCCTAGCTTTCAAGTTAAGAAAGAGGTTAGGTTAGTTTTAATTTTCTTTGTTCTAATATAGTATTTGCCTTTTAAGCAAGAGATAGAGTTTATCTTCAATTAAAAATATGCGTTTTATGAAGACTTTATGGTTTAGAATATGGCTTGTTATGGTGTAGAATGGCTATGGTATTTGCAAGTGTAATCCGATTGCATTATTTGTATATGTAATGTAGAATTAACACATCTATCTTCAGTATTGTATTTGGACCGAGACAGCCGGAACCAGCGGGTGCAGCCAAGCGCGCCGCTTCAAGGTCGCCCACACCTAAATAATTCAACCAAAATATAATCACCTAAATATACGTCCAGCTATGTAACAATGCATGTAATTGCTTCAGCAAAATTGAGCAATTAATTTTATAACACCACATTTTAACCTGCTAGCTAGCCTATGTGAATGTTTAACTACTAAAATATGAACGCGCACTTTCCATAATTTTCCTTTGTTTACTCACAGTGTTCAGCAATCCCGTTACACCATGACACTTCCCTAATGATTACAGACTGACGGCTTTATTTTAAATGCATTCAGTATCTATCTAAACTTACTTTTGAGGAGAGTGATCTAGTGAATAGTGTCTCCACAATAAATTCTGTTTATTCGGCTGTTAAAGACGATTTTTGGTGCTGCTAGTTTTTTATAAAAACAAAGGTGTTCTTTGTTACCAAAGAACACCTTTGTTTTTATGTGCTTACGCACATCTTTATGAATTTGGTCACGTTCAGCAGTCCCATGAGCAATTAGAAGCTGCCATGCATGTCTAGAGCTGACGAACTGTGCACGATGAGGCTTTGAACAGTTTATTAGTTTTATTAACTACTCTACATTCATAATCAAGTGCAAAACCATCAGATTTATAGTTGTTCGGCCGAGATCGGTGAACCAAGCGGAACGGGTAACGGGCTCCGGTCGGAAAGCGCTCGGTGCAGCTATTTATTATGGTAAATAGCAGCCTGCCACGGCTCATCAACCCACATCGACCACTCCATTTCAGATCTGCTCAAGAGATTATTATAAGATTGACATAAAGATATTGTTAAAGCGCAATCTTATTGTATGAGATTATCGTCACACACGTGACTAATAGGTATAATTTGACGCTTAATAGATCATAAATTTTACCATTTCTCCAGATACGAATGTCTAGAAATGAAAGTAAATCAATTTACTGGCATTTAAACAAGTTTAATGATGCAAGCAAATGCATAATTTAGTCATGTCATAGTTTAGTCATTGAGTTTTTCAGTAATTTATAGCCCGGAGACTCAGTGTATTAGTACTTAGATCAAACAGTTTAATGATTTGGTGCATAAATACGGTTCGTTAAAATGAAGATCGTTATTATAAACGAATTTTTTCACCAAGTCGCGTGACTGTGTCAATTGCGCTGAGATTTCTCCTTGCAGAATTAGAAAAAACGAGATTGTTTCAAATCACGGGTATTACGCGAGAGACAAGACAAAAATACTATTTCTCTTTTAAGTTGCTCACCTATTAGAAGGCGAGCAACTTACAAGAGGGAGAAAATGCTAGTCATAACCGAGATTTCGACATGGAGTCAGTTTCCTGGATTTTGAGATGTCCGCCTCTCATGAAGACGTTTGTTTGTTTTCTGATGATTGAAGATTAAATTATTCAAGTCATGGGCAGTGAAAGTGTGTACGGGTCGAGCTCGAGTGTTGTGCGTGAGTCGTATTTAGCTTCTAACCACAGGGTTGTCACAATGATTGATTACATATTGAGGTTGGCCAGTCGTGCTTGAGCCAATGACTTGACTTGAAAATTATTGCCGAAAGTGCTATTTTTTATTAAGTGTTTTTTAGAATTAAGAGCGTTAAGACCTGCACAATCATAAAATTATTCAGAACTATGAATACTGTATTGTACCTATCTGCAAATAAAAGAACTGTGTGACGATGATGTGTAACAGAAACAGAACGGCTATTTCTGTTAGCCATAGTTGGTTGATACACAGTCAGACAGAGCGTAGGTAGCAACCCTATCTGTGGTGCAGCAAGTAGAAATAGTGAGCAGTCAGTTTGTCCCAGATCACGTCACTCGGTGGCGCCAGCTTAACAATGATAAACTACCGACCTCGAACTTGGAATCGTTGTACAAAATGCACGCTTCCGTATTACCTCTGAATTTGCTTTACGTACTTATCTTGAGTTAGAACTGGTAGAACCTAGGATATTCGTAGGTATTTACATGATAAAAACTTCTGGAGCCTATGGCTCATACTACCTCATGCTCAAGGTAATGTCTTTGCCCAGCAGTGGAATATTAACAGGGTAACTTTTAACTAACTTTCTTAAATACACTACCTAGCTGCTTCTGCTGCAAGAATGTCTATTGATTTAACTGAAGTGAAGGGGATGTTTAAGCTCCTATTTATTAGAGATCAGTTTCTATTTCCTTCCGATCCCTTCTCGTAACAATTGGAAGGCGAGGAAATAAATCCGGGATTAGTATCTTAAACGTTACTTATAGATAGAATGATATAGCTGGTAATGAGCTGTTGGAGTGTAGTCAGCACTCGAAAAACATGTTACGAATCATATTTTGCGCTTGCAATGTTGTTGAGAATAAATCAACATTGACTGCTGACTCATCACTGTGTCGAACGGACTCATCCGGTTTCATAAATCGATTCAATAAGACCCGATCAATTCCATTTATAGCGGTGGTATCTGTTCGTTTGTTTCTCATCCGCTGCGCTCCGCGAGATGTTTCTTTGTTTTACGAAAAAAGTGGTTTCTCGTGGATAAATAATTAAATCCGGCTACGGCGACATTCAGAGCGCGGTGTGCGTATCAAGTATCGATCAGGCGCTCAGCTGCGCCGCCCCACATTTCACGCTCGTTGCAAATCGCTCTGAACACGTCTTCTTTAACCATTCAGCCTGCACTCATGCGCCGCACAGTGCGCACAAATAGAAACATGCGCCGGTGATTCATATTCATAACATTGACGAACAAATGCCTAGCCGTGTTTGTTCCAGCGGTGACCTTTCACCGCCGCCTTCGATGCCGTGCGACAGGAAGGCTTCGAACAATGCCTTTGAGGAATTCCTACTCCGAGTTTTTTTACTAGGATAAAGTTAAGAGTTAGACACCTAAAAAGCACCGACTGATCATAAAATGCCTTTGTCATGATCATGATTGTAAATAGGACTCAGTATTTTTCCTTTACACCACCTAGAGCTCACACGAGCTCAGTGTAAATTCTGTGTTTACTTGTTGTCTTAGCTCTCAAGTTCGTTCAAATCCGAGGGCCACAAGGTACCTGAATATTGAGTGGTGGTTTATCATAATGTTTATGTTAGGCTTAAGGACTGCGCAATGCCAGATGTGCGCAGGCGCTTAGTCACGAGTACCGAGTACGACGCGTCGTAGGTGTCACCGTCTGGCTGCGATTTAATTCTTGATCTTCATTGTTAATGATCACACGCGCTTGCATAATTGATAAAGCTCACCTACATTGAATAAGTTCCTATATGACGACGAGATGAGTTATGACAATTTAAAATTATATTTTGGAGATGACGCATTTGATATCGAAGTGTGATAGTGTGGTTACGTGAGTGTGATGTGATAGGGATATGAACTTTGATGGATGGAAATGCACCAAGAAATTGTGGCATTGAGCATTTCCATTGCTCGGTGTAAGTAAAAAATAAATACAAATGCATTAAATTGTAATTGAACTAGGTAATATATTTATATTTTCATGAAATAACATAGTTTTTATTACTGAATAATAGCTAGTCCGTTTTTGTTCATTGACTTAACCCGAAAGATACGCTACTCGATGTCTATTTTGAGAATAGCACTCAACGTGGAAGCAAGTTTAAGCGAACGATTTAATTTTAGCCGAGGCAGATATACAGATTCCCATTTCAGTCTGAATTTTAGTTTGTCTGAACATTAGTTACTAATACCTACGTGCTGTCGAGCTTCAACCACTTTTCAACGAAAATCATATATAATATTATAAATCATATATATGTATATTGTACAATTGGCGGACTTAATGCCTTAGGGCATACAATATACAATATACAATAATGTATAATGTACAATATACAGTGCAATAAAGTTTAAATAAATAAACAAATAAATAAAAAAACCAATTGCACGTAAAATCGGGCTCCACTTCAAACAAAAAACGTCGCGAGATGACATCAAAATAGACTCTTAAAGTGGTTAGGCGATGGTGACCGCAATAAAACATAAAAAAAGCAGGATTAATTTATTATTTAAAATAACAAATAAGTAACAAGACATCTTTTGCCAAGAGCCTAAAATTGTGTCAGCGTGTCAGTCGGCAGCCGTAAACAAAATAATTGAAAGAAAGCTGTTACCTATACTAAAAGATAATAATTTTCTTAACCAAAAAAAAGTCTGTCATTTCTTTGTAATGTCATTGCATGGATCTAAGTGTGCAAGCACACACAAGAAAAAACAAAAGGCTATCGTAGTAATACATTGCACCGTCTGGCGTAATTCATATGGATTGCATATGAGGACCGTGAGAAAACACTACAAGCAAATTAACTTTCCGCAATTATTGTCACGCAAGAAAGAATATGTAGTAAACTACCACTTCGTATTAGTTACGTGTAGCACATAATGATTGATTTCTTTTAATCAGCATTAAATGAAAAGTTTCACGTACGTAATGGTTGTTATGTGGGTCATTGAACTAACGGGATTAACGATTGCATTCGCGGTTCGTTTCGTTTGTCGTGACTGTAAAATTACAACATACATATTATCAGCACGCCACAATAAGTGCCAAGCGAGATATTGACTCGTTCAGTTACCCACTACCACGCTCGGGCCTTAGCAGTTGCCCACACAAAACAATCTCTTGACGTCGAAATTAGATCTATTTTGCCTAATTCGATTTATTAACAACTCGTAAAAGTAAAAGTTTTAACTCTTGTGAAGGTGACATAAAACGTTGACGTAATTTAAAACACTACTTAATATTCGCATATATTCCGTTTCTATTAAGTGCTGCTGCAATGATGTGATGATGACGCATAATTTATGCGTTGTGTGTCTTTTGTAATTTATGCGGCATAAATTACAACAGACTAAAATTGTGGTCACCTAAAGTAGAAATCTGAAGACGATCGATCATTAACTAACTTTTATCCAAAGCAAGAATCGCCAGGCTGGCAGAAAATCCTAGTATCGTTATAGATGGGAGTCTGCATTTCCTATTCGAAAGAATAAAATGGAATGAGCATCGATAAGAGCCATGGCAAATAAAGTACGTAGCCAGGGGTCGGATCCGCAGTCAGCCACTATGACTCCGGGACAATCGCTCGTTGTGGTGGCATGCTGGCCGAATAATGACATCATTGTTTGGACGCTTTTAATTAAAATCGATCAAAGCGACACACGATATCTTCATTGGACGGATTAGAATCGACCCAGTTGCGGTACTTGAAAATGCTTAATTTGACTAAGGAGATTAATTACTTAACAGGAAACACATTTGCATCGTTTTGTTATTAAAAGCGTTTAATTAAGTGAGCAGCCTACTTGCGGCTCTTTCTAAACGAGTACATGCGAGTAATATACACTTTCAAATTAATAATAGAATGGAGAGAAAATTTAAAAAGTATTTTATTAATATTTTACCTACATTCGAATTCGGCACTTTAAAAAAGTTTTTCAGTAATTCCTTATTGGATAAATAAACAGGAATCCCAAAACGCTAACGCCGCAATTTCCTGATGTATTTTTTCTTTATTGGAGCGGGCCGTGGGCGGTTGATTAAGTAAATATTTGTACAAGTCCTGTGTCAGAATCTGTGGCTAGGAACGAATAAATAAGGTGCGGCAAGGTCTCAGCCGCAAATGATATCATGCCGTTACCACGAGCATCGTAACCTAATCAAGCGTGCGTGGATCGTAGACGCTGGTGACGTGTTGCCATTTGATACTTTAGATCTCGTTTCGAAAACTCCGTTAATTTTAATATTCGGCTTCTGATTTAAACCGGTAAAAGTAAACTCTATAATAAGTCGTAGAAACATTTATCTATTCTAAATCTAAACACGTTGGTAAATTGTGGTAGATGAGCAAAATTAGAGCACTACTGACTGTACGTTGCTATAACTAATTGATTGTATTTATTATCAGTCTCACTGATTTAATTGTTAGTTTGCACAATACTAACGCCAATAATAATAAAATAAATGCATATGTATATATTTCTTTTAAGCAGACAGCTGTGTAACACGGCAGTTAATGACGATTTATGATCGTTTTTTTATAAAACAAAAGGTGTTCAATAAAAGAGCTCTTGTTGCTATATACATAAATTGGTGAACAAAGTATTACTATTCATAAACCTTGAGCGATGTTGAAATACATATTCAGTACATTCTCGTGCTCAAGCTAGTGTGTCAAATCAATACGAAGGTATTCGTGCTGGAGCCTTATGCATTCGCTATCGATGTTGTAAGCGGGAATGTAATAAAAGCCACATTTCATCGAATATTGATTGTTAGAAGGCGAGCGATTGAATGCCCTCGCGGCATTCACGTGGTGATTGACAAATGACCGGTGATCCCTAGCTGGTGGCGCCCGTCACGCTGCCAACAATGATTAACCCTGCCCTGCCCGACCCTGCCCCACCTCGTTCCTTATTACACTTTCGCTTCTGAAATAAAAATAACCTTTTGTGCGACCGGCCGACAACCTTTTACACAACCTGGATAACTACATTAATGAAATAACTCCTCAGCTACTTCAATATTACGAAAATCAAACAAGAGTGTGAGCAACCTGCATGAGAATGTGAATGTGTAACTGACAATGGATTCCATTACCATTAAAGTTCTTCCATATTTATGAAGCAATTAATTAACCTTGTATCCTTTTGATGACTCATGATAAAAATTGCATGAAAGGAAATATTAAGCCAAAACGATACCCTATTTTATTCGCATATTAAGGAAAACAGAGTATTACTTTGCGCTTCGTTGCATAATTACCAAACGAAACATGAGAATTTATCACCGTCGTCATTTCAATAATACTGACGCAAAATGATAAAATAGAAGTTTCAGTTGTGTTTTCTTAGTAAGTAGGTATTCTGTTTTGTTTCTAATGTAAACTTTCTCAGTTAACCACGCATGAACCCAGCCTGTTATTACATTACACGCCTGTTATTAGACGATCAACGCCTGTTATGCGTTCGGCTGACTGACTTGAGCAAGTCGATGCGAATCATCCCGCAGACAGCCATTGTTGATGATGACATAACGCCATTATGCGTGTTACATGTTTGTGCCGGGTGTCATGGTGTTAGATATAGAGGAAAATAGTGCACTCTCACGAGACGTCGGCTAATTTGTTGTGAAATATGAAACGAGATTGCATGCATATAAGGTGGGGCGCGGTCAACGGTTGAATAATAAGGGTTCCCGTTGTGCATGCCGAGCGGAGGTCACGTCCGCGCCGCCTGCGCACTCGTACTAGTTCGATGCCCTGCCTGCTACAACCAGCAACAAAAACACTAGCATAAATCAACCAAAACACAAAAACAACGCCTCAAAAGAATCGCATCACATATCAAATGGGAATTAAATCGTCAATTACCGACACAAACAATGCCATGTCATGAATATTGAAGGAGAAAGCGAAGCGTCGACTGAATGTTGAACGGGCAAATGCTAACTAATCTTTGATTCCAATTAGAAATCCGGATTTAGATTATATCATACAAATCTACTCGGGGCAACAACATCCAGCTATAAACGGAGTACAGAATCGCATTTCCTGAAGATATTTTTTTTTTTTGCTGTCGTCTTAATTAACTTGAATGTCTGATCGCGTCTAGCCAATAATAGGTAAGAAATAAAATGTTTTAAATTTCTCCCGACATTCTAACTAAAAGTGCATTATAGAATAGCTGAGTCAGGTGCGGCTAACTCTTTCTTTCCCATGAGGTATTTGTTGTAGGTACTCAATCTTCGTCAGTCGTTTTGAAGAAGAAAAAAAACTCCAGCCCGTAATTACCTCGTTGCAGCAAAGGTTTGCTTCCGATTGTTTTTTGTCTTCCTCGGTCGGATGTTTCTATTCGGTTTATATTTGTTTATTCGGTACGTATTTTAGCTAAGCTAAGACGAGAACAAGTGCAGACTAAGTTTAAAATGTAATCAAATCATCAGCAACATGATTTCGTGATTACGGTCACTGATTTCCAAAATAAACATTATCTGTTGATTGGTTTTATAATCAAATCTACTTTGTTAGTCAAATGAAATGAACGAGTTTCGTTGTACCGTTGTGTCAATCCAATAAAAAAACATGCAACTTTACGAAAGCGTCTTTAAGAATCCTTTTAACGGTTTCATAATGTCGATGTTACAAATTAAACTAAAGCGTTGGCTGGCAGGAATGTGAGCTTGGAGAGCGATTGGTGAAAACCGTTTGCTTTCCATTTCACGGATTTGCTGGTTTAAATGTAGGCGGCTGGTATCTCGTGTCATCGGGGCTTTCTAGTGAAATCCCCCGGGAGCGGCGTCCAGCCGTGACCTCGCATCGATATCCGCCGAGCCGGGTAACACGAGCCCGCGAATCATATTCAAAGGCTTAGCGCCTCTCGAGTTCGAGGATTTGATATCTTAGCGAGCGGCATATTCCGGAACAAATTTCGGTTATGTATCTAGCTATCTCTAACACATATCGCCATTCCTACAGCTTTCTGTGTAACACAATATAATTAAGAAATTAATTAGAAAAACCATAGAGAGAAACCAGAATATTGTGTCTACATGAAAAGTAAATAATATTGATAAAACTGCTTATAATGCCATACATATAATTTATCGATATGGTCCTCGATATGCCATCAATATAATTATTAAATTGCACCGAGCTCCCGTCTGTGGCTACTGAAATTATCGGAAATTTGTTTATGCGGTTTTTAAATATTTTATAAGAACATGGAGAATATTTATGCTGCACCAAACTGTCGCGACAATTTAACATTTTATAATTCGGCAAAAAAATGTTAAATGTAAAATTTTCATCTTTGCTTGTTATACTTTTGTATCGGTAACTACAATAGCCGTGGCTTTTAAGTAGCTCCTTATTTCGTAATAAATCATTAAAAATACTTTGTTTTAAAAGTTTTGTCGCTACACTAATATAACATCAGTCATCAGTTGCTTTGAAACGTGCTATTTATTTGTATTGGACTAATCATTGTTCTCGAGTCTTGCAAAGTGATTTATTGATCTTCATTACTCAATTGCTTTTCTTTACTTGGTGACGCGATTGTTTCGTAAATGTCCTACTTCGATACTATTAATGGAGCTGTATGGCACACATTTATTGTGCCTCCATTTAACAACTCTATATCAGAATAAAGTTAAGTGGACGCTAAATACTGACTATTCAATCAGATACGAGTATTGAGCCTATAAATTATATCAAACGGATGCCGCTTGGTCAGATATCTTTGCATCGAAAGTGCATACATATTATACGAATAATATGAATTTCTATTCGTTTGTGGTAAGGGTTCCGACCGAACAGCTTTCGACCTTCACGCGAAGGGTGTATCTCGGTTTCGTGGATACCTACCTGATACCGCTACCTGAAACCAAGATACGCAACACTACGCCGACGAAATAGTGATTTATTTGATTTTTAAATAAAAATTGTATCAGTCTGTATTGTTACCTGAAATAAATTATTAATTTAAATAAATAAAAATTAAAAGTCAGTAGATCAGCTATTGGTAAGTCATTGCCGATAGATTAGTCCCACTGGGGTGCCATAACAGCGCGCACGTCCCGGCGGGTCACGACTGCGTCGGCGCACTTTCTCCCGCACGACTGCCCCATTTCGGTGGAAACTGCGACAAATCAAACTTTCATCACCTTTCTACGTTTAACTATAATCGCCTCTCACCTTTACGCTTTAAACCCCTTATTTAACCTTTAGGTCAATTTAGTCAACTGCCGGCGAGCTTTGAACATGCTTCTGAGATGACGGCGCACGTGACAAAACTTCATAACATGACGAACCCTTGAGTTTTTACTCAAATCTTCCTCTAGCTTTTGCTTAAACCAAGTGACAAAAATCGAAAAATAAAATAGTAACTTTAACACTTTTTGAGGATGTAACGTTCAGCAACGGCGGTCTATAAGCTATAAATATACGAGTATCACAAACATGAACCAACATCTATAAAAATATTCCCAGGAAATGTTGACAGTCAAATTTATCGTGTCGGGTAGTACATTCTAAACACGGACAAATGAGAACAAACTCACTGTTTGCTGTGGGATTCGGGTGACAGGTTTATCATCATAGATAGTGAGCGTGTTTTATGTCGATGAACTCTGAAAATGTGTATAAGAATTTGTTTCCATACCGTTTTGGTAAAGTGCAAGCATTTTATATGTGTTTTCATCCTACGATTGGCTGCCTATTGTTCTCGGTCAATGACTTTCCTTAATCCATGTGACTTTTCGACGGTTGGATTCCTAGAATTGTTACGGCTTCTATGGCGTTATCGAACTTAGAAAAGCAAATTCAAGCTGAGGTTTTAGAAATGTATTTTCAGCTAATCCTATTGAGCTAAAAGTTATCAACTTTATGTGAAATACAAAACTATGCACTTCGCTGTCACTACAATTATAGTATACAACAACAGCATGTCGCAAACTAATTTAATAATTAACACAAGTCTCGCGACGTGCCATGAAGCAGTTGACTCTGAGCAGCAGTGCGTGCAGGCACCATGTGCAGCCGACGTGCAGTCATGCAGAGTGCAGGGAGGATCACCCCTCCCCTCCCCGCCCCGCAGGGGTAATTATATTCAGGCAACATTCATTTTCGTTACAATTTATGTTTGCGCCAGTAACCGCGAGCGAATTCGTCTGCGTATAATTTGTACCCTCCCGTTCCTGATTCTGCTTCGAATCCATTTCTCTCATGCAATAATGTCACATAAATCACGCGTGAATCCATTAACGAAAACGTTATCGAAATGTGTTGTTCGTTAAACAAAAGTTACTCACGCTGACGTAAGACGAGGAAATGATTTTTAGTCAATACCAAGACATGTCGGTTGACACCAAATACGAGTACATAGGTATATTCTAGTTTTTTTATGAAGTCCTAGGTCTTGGCATTTACCTAACAGAGTCGCACCTAAATAAACATTTAATTCCGCATGCGAGTTTCCCAACAAAAGTTGTCTCATTACATTCAAGTGCAGGATATAAACGGGTATACCGTTATCTAATAAGTGCATTTTTGCTGGGAACTCGCATGAGAACACTTGCGCTTTCGCCCGTCGCTATTAATTGCCGGCGTTATTCAACACGTGGTGCATTATTTTACGCTCCAAGCGGTTCCGGCGCAGCGTGCATCCGCGGCTTCGGCCCAACTTCGGCTCAAGGCGAAACTGAACACGAATTTGACATTTTTAGCTCGCCACAGATTGCGTCACGTCGCTTTGAAATGCCGCGCTATGACGCGTGTCGCAATGCTGTTTATATTGTAACTTAAACTGGCCCTTTTTAGAGCGGTACGGGACGTGCTGAAACATCCAACAAACTTACACAAGTTGTATATTTCATTCTAAAACTGTTAAGGAAACCACATCTTTTTCTTTATTTTATCCAATCACGCATATAGAGCCGTCAACAAAATAGAGCCTACGCAGAAAATACAGCTTTAACTTTGGAAATAGCTTCTGTAAGAAAGTAGGCGCCATATAAAGCTTGCGTTGAATCGCTTTTGCTGCACAAAAGACGATTGAAGTCCTAAGAATCTTTAGAGAGGGGGGAAACGGTATTAAAGCCATACGCGTCGCTGTTTATAGCACAGGAGATCGGTTCCAGTGTTTTTCATTGCAGATCGCGTGTAACATTGTGCGTACAATAATCGTAAAAGCCGGTCTCCTTGTCGTGAAGTGTGCAAACTGTCCGCAGGGTGATAAAGGAAAATGCATTACTTCCCCAAAGGGAACGAATGGGGAGTTTTCCTTAAAGCAGCCCTTCAAAATGGCGGCGCAAGTCATTAAATATTGGCTGAGAAGCCCAAATTTAAAAGTCCACTTTCAACTTAGTTATTACTGAGTAATAGTTATGTGCACCGAGATAAGGAGGAGGTGTTCGTGACAAGTTTTTTTATTAGACATTTCGAGATGAGGAGGAAAATATATTGCCGACTTCCAAATATTTTTATGACAAGAATATTCGACCTCTGGAGATTTGACTTCGGCAATCTTCCTAATACTGTCTCGAGGGTGTGAGTTTAGGTTCCGAAGTTTCAATTGTGGTGGAGGTATCTAGTTTAACAAATAACAAACAACGAAGACTATACCGTTTTATTTTACTGTAGTGGGTGTTTCCTGAAAAATGCTAACGAAATTTAGGGATAACTTTTTTCGTATTTTAGTAAAATACGAAATGTTAGTGGTTAAAATCATTAGCGAGCAAATGAAATAGCAGTGCGCGCTGCCTCGCAAGTACTCGCGCGATTTATCGCACGCGAGTAACTCGCACGCTCGCTTCGTTTGTGCCGCGTTACGTACATGTTGCTCTTTTTGCGAAAATTACGGCTCATGGTTTTTCTGCGCGAAATAAAAATACATCGCGGCGCGTAATGTGGTTACCTACTACTTTATTATGTAAACTGACAAGGTTATTTATTATACTCCGAAACCGTAATATGCTACATACGTTTTAACGGTGAGCATCGCCCGGATTTCAAGTTTACGATCTAACATAATGTAATGATGAATAAGTCAATCATTTTTTATAAAAGTGTTTCAGCCTATATGGCCAAATAACTAGGTAGCCTTTCACATAAGTAGCCTGAAAATATATTAACAGATTAATTTGAAAATATAATCACAACACACAAAATTAATATCAAACATCAGTCATCCATCACACGTGTAATTGTGTCATTTAATCGCACTTACGCAGTGCGTACTGTTATTAGGTTAGACAATAACAGGAAAAAGTAATTTGAAGGGAAAGCAAAACAATAAATTGCGCGATATGTCCCTGTAGCTGGGAAGTTGCCGGCCATATATTGTCTTGGGGGCGTCATACATCGGGCGGCGTGTGTGTGACGTCGCATCCACCTGTCCGCCTGTTTTATATCCTGCCGACACTTGATTTACTTCCTCTCACAATATTTACATAACACATTTTCGGATAAACGCGCTGCTGGCACACGTTCATAACATACAGAACGTTTTCAGATGGGTCCCACACCGTTTTGCATTGTTTCAAACTGTTTCTGTTTCCGTAATTGTGAGCTGTCACTAGGGATAATATTTGCATACAATTAATGTGTCAGGTGTTTTAATTTGATGGCCCGACATTATGCTGGATGGGTTCATTATCGTCGGAACGAAACTCGTAAGTCTATTTAACTTTTCATATAAAAACACAAAGCCTTCATGCCGGCTTGTACGCCGTGTTATAAATGTAAGTAAGTAATTCAAGTTATAAGGCTCTAAACCCTTGAAATAAGGCAGTTTTAGGATTGAAATCTAGTATTTGAAATGCTTGGTACTTAATCGAATTATTAATTATAGGGCTACAATATAAGTACTTGAACAACTCGACCCATATTCTAATATCACGTATGTTGGTACGTTCATATACCTCTATTTAACGGTTTTATTGTAAGTAGTTTTATGTGCTTACCGTACAACCCTACTAAACCTCTAAAGATGCGCGAGTTCTGACGGTCGTCTTCAAAAGGGAAAGGTTACTTCGCATTTAAAGCTTACTGGTAATGTAATGTACATTTTTTGACGCTGACCATACGTCATCTCGGAGTGCCACCCCAGGTGAGAGGCAGGTTAAGTCGGCTCTGAGGCAAAGGATGGGGACGCACTTCAATGAGGTATCTCAACATACTTATTATACATGCCCAAGAAACTCTGCTTATCTGTGTTTTAGGTTTTGAAATAGAAATAGAAACATATTTATTTTCATTGGAAGAGGTTTTTTTAATTTAGGATGGAAATTATAAGATAAGATTTTATCCGTGGAACCATACCTAAAGCTTCTAGACGAAGCCCAAAATTGCGCGCGTGAAAACGCGGAGAATCGATAGTTCACCAATTTATGTACACTTACAGTATTCTTCAATTTTCAATATATTGCTTTTCATAGTTTTACTAATTCAGTTTACAATTCGTAGTACTGTGCCGTAGCATCATGCGTAGCACTGTAGTAGCGCTGCTCGTAGCACGCATGGCGCGTAGCAGTATCTTGCGAAAATGACTTTTAATGTTTTTTATGCTTTTTATGAATTGAGATTATTTGTTTTTAAATTCAGAGTTTAAATTTGTTGAATGACTCGAGCTATACCTGGCGGTTGCTAGCCGTAGTAGCAACCTTTAGCTGTAGATTCGTGTCTGTATCCCGTATAAATAGGTCTCGTCCAGATGCGCCCCAGGTGAGAGCGAGTTTGGGCGCGGACGTGACAAGCTTCAAGATGATGATAATCAGACTCGGAGCCCCCACCCGGTTGTTGGCAGCTCGTTCGCGGTGTCACCTTAAAAACTCTGAATTTAAAATTCGATGTATCAATTTTAAAGTAAATATCTTATGTCAGCATTGGAGTTGGTGTTTGTCTACATAAATAATTAAGGAGCCGGCGGCGGTCTCAATTTGATTATAAAATAGACAGCTGGATCTCCTTCTAAATCCGATGGAGGTTCTACAAATAAATAAATAATTAGACAAAAAAATTATTTTTGTAAACGTGTCCACATTTTATTTGGTTATTCACCTAGAGTTTGGTCAAAATATTGTATATTTGAAAATATACTGCACATTTTCAACACGTTATTATAGGTACTTAACAAAATACATTGTATTATTATAACCTTCACAATTGTTATGTTCATTGCTTAATATTAAGGCTAATAAAGCACTTACACGCATATTAATGTGTATAAAGTGTGTAATTTGCGAGTTTGGGCTAATTAGGAATCATGATAAAAGGGTTTTACATTTCAATGCGCTAGTAATGACATGTACAAAATACATGTAGAACAGTTTATTAAAATAAATTTATCATCAGGTAAATGTTGCCGAGACAAGAATAAAATAATACCGAAACGGGCTATACGAAAGTTAGTATTTTGTTTTAAAAGATATAAAGTGGGTACCGTATTATGTTAAGTACTTAGACCCGGTTGTGTGATCGATAACTCAACTAATGGTTAAACGGTCGTAACCAACGGCTGAATACTTATTTTCAATTATGCATGTTAAAAAAACCTTAGCCTATGGTCATTAAAATAGCCATTCTGAAATTTAGTTAAGGTATATTCAATCGTAAATATTCAACCGCTGATAACGACATTTAACTACATATTAGTTGAATTAACTTTAGTCAAAAAAGTGAATGTTTAGTCCTACTACTATTATAAAGGCGAAAGTTTGTAAGTATGGATGTATGGATGTATGGATGTTTGTTACTCTTTCACGTAAAAACTACTGAATGGATTTGAATGAAACTTTACCACAATATAGCTTATACATCAGAATAACATATAGGCTACAATTTTTGAGGTTTCTAATGTGAGGTCGTAAAAAAACACATTTTTTGCGCTACTAGACGGGACGAACCTGAAGTCCACGCGAACGAAGTCGCGGGCAAAAGCTAGTTTCTTATATTTTCTGAAACATTCAATATAAAAAAAGGTACGAGCATAGTTTTTCAAAATATCTCTAACATGTAAAAAAACTGTCAAAATCAGACAACGTTTAAGGGGTGGAAAACGTTTTCTCTTATTGTATGGAAGCTTGCGCGCACACATGCAATCGGGCCTTAGAATAAAATACTATAGCAAACTGGCTAAAAAGTTTACAAAACAAGTGAATCGCGTTTTGAAGTATCGGCAGTCGCGTGAGCTGCAGTGTCCGCGGTCCCATGCGAAAGTAATTAACGGTACTACGAATGTCGGGGTCAACGACCGGCCCTTACCTCGGCACGTGCTCGCACTCGTAATATTAGTAAACATAATCTCACGCCCATAACGAGAAAAAAATCTAATATTGGCCCACGTGGGTAGAGATTTCTATCGATGACGTTGACGACTCAATTTTTTTTTTAAAGCCCGATGTTTAGTTGCTGGCACTAACTTTATGCAACGTTGTACGGAGTAATATGCATTGGTTCTATGAAGAGGACTTAGGCATTTTTCTCAAAAAAAATCGTCATGCATACTAAATTTCAAATAATGTTAACACGTAGCCATAAGTAAAATAAGTTTATCGGGGAGTAATATTTATTTACATGCAAGCGACGGTCATCTATTCTGATAAATTGTTGAATTATAGATTTTATTTCCTTTCTAGAATAAGTCCTAATACTTAGGTAGCACGTACAGTCGTATATAAATGAAAAGGATTATATTTTGAATATTAATTCAAAATATAATAATCAGGTATCACTCTACATAAAGCCACTTAGAATATTCTCTGTGGCATGGCAGGCTTTTCACTGTGTCCGCTGAACTAGCATTATCTCGTAATAGGAAATTCCCGTAATTTCCGCCCATTCGTTTAATAATGCAAAAACTTTTAACGAATGGGGCGTTCTGCTAAACCTTCTAAGTAATAAGTATTATAATATTTATGTATTTTGTGCCTCCCTCCTGTGGCGCCTCATTCGGTTTGTCTCCTTGAACTTTGCCAAACTGCATTCACGAATTTTTTTAAACAGTAAAGTTACAGTTAAATACCAAATGCAAAAACGTTTAATCTCCTTGTGTAATCCTAGTATTTTTGTTTTAACTATGGTGCAAAGAATGTAGTTTATTAAAGAAATTTATTATATTAAGTACCTGGTTCATTTGGCGGTGACTTCATTTGTTGCTGTACCCTAAAAGTTATAAACTTTATCATTCACGTGTTTCTGTATTTCAAAGTAGAGCTGACTTTGTGTTCGTCCTATTCATAGATCTTAACAAGTCTAATATAGCGGTACAAGTGCACGATAAAAATACTATTTTAGGTCACAACCGTCCGTAATTAGCCTATCGTGCCTTCATTATAGTGAGCCAGCGTTTGGCAGCCATTTAGCGGCACCTGAGCTACCACTAAGCGGTCACCCACAACTCAAAAAACAATAAAAATATTTTATTTCTGTAACATAGTCTATTGCTTAGTCATTTGCTATGCAATGTATCTAAGAAGCTTTTGATATTATTTTACTTTGACTAAAAATGAACTCTATGTTCATTACATCTACAATCTGGACTTCTTGAGTATGGAGTAGATATTTAGAGGATGCATTATTATAATATGTATACTGAGCCAAGAGTTCCTCCATCCATAACTTTGGTCATGTGAATTGCCACAGATGTGCAATTAAACCAGAAACAAAACAAACCAAAAACGTAATTGACGGACGATATATCGTACTCTACGAACGAACCCTAAAGTTGTCGGTTATATTTGTGCTTTAGCGCTCCTGGCCGCATGCCACAGGCGAATGCAGTTATGCCAATACAAGTTTTCATAAGCTTATTGCTCTCTGCTAATTGCTTGTCGCGGATTTTCCTAAAGCGGATTAAAGTACATGTCATTTCATTCTAAGTGTACCCATACGGTTTATTACGCTATTAGGAATTAGACGTATACAATTTATACACGACTATAACACGATACGTTTGATATTCTATGGGGATAAAGTAACCTTACTTTTTTGACAACAACATTCTTTTGTTTTTTTTTTTACTGAGCGTACAAGTAGTGTATTTATATCGAAATTCCGTGCGTTAATTTTGCGCGTCTCACGGTCGGAACTACGAGCTCAGTCGTGAGAAGTGTAAAGCGCGTGCAAAATGTGGCGTATCCTGCGCTTTCAAGGAATATTTTCCGCTTATCATCCTTGACACAGTTGTGTGGGTGCAGGATTATACCTGTGTCCCGCACATCCCGGACAAAAAACACAACATGATCCCGTAAGTGCGGTTAACATTAAGAAGATTATTGTGGGCTTAAAACTCACGAGCTCTTTTTTGAGGTAAACCTTTAAATTTTAAATGCGTTCGTTTTAGAGGTGTGGCATGTTATTGTTGACGATACATAATTGTGAATAATTAAATATTTACATAATAACTAACCGCGTCTAAAATATATGTTAAGTTCGATAATAACGATAACTTTTTATATAACGATAAACGATAACACAGTTTCAGAAAAAATATATACTTCATGAGTGTCTCCCGTCTTCTACATTCCGTAACTTCAAGGTTCGATTCTACTCCCCAATGACATATAACTAATAAGCGGGAATCACATATTTTCGGGGGAATTGGGTCAACTCATGTAACATGAGAGTGAAACAGGAACCTCTGTGCCCGCCTATCGGTGGGCCATTTATAATAATTTTATTTGGCTACTCGGTGACTGGTGACAGATATTGATGGGGTCTTCTCTTGCTCCCCAAAGCTACCGCTATATTAGTTCGAACTAAACCTCAGCCAAAGCTAATGGGCTGGGAGTTGTATTTATTTGACAGAATCATAAAGAGGAATCGAAGATAACATGATCGGAATTAATGTGCGTATTCGATAACTCAGTTCCCCTAATGAAATCTAAGTTTGCTACGTCCTGCGTATCTCCGATATTCTGCGGGTTCGTGTTAATCGACGGTCAGACCGCCCGATAAACTTTCCCGCTTTGTTTACGGAAGAGGGGGAATCCTGAAAACATAATTATTGCCGTAATAAAATAAAACATTATTTTTTCTGGTGTTATACAAAATGTTTAATTTTCAAGCGTGTTTCCTCGCCGGTTTCATTGTCAACGTTTTAACCCCTCGAATCTGGCGACACGAAATGAGTTAAAAGGATGACAATTAAACAGCGGAGCGGCACCTCTCGAACACGGTCGCGACAATGCCCTCGGCAGGACGCCGTGCGATACCTACCAGAATTGAATACTGTATTCATTGTACTGGGCACTTGACTAACTTTGAGAGAGGTGAAGACGCCTAAAAGTGGCTTCTTTGTGTGTGTGAGAGAGCATATCGATATCCCGTCCCTAAAGAGCTCGCGCACACCGGAAAATTAAAAATATACTCATTAATTCGTTCACCCATGGGATCGAACACATAAGTAAACGTTGCGCTACAAGTTGACTATTAATACATATGCATGACCATTATATGTAAATCTATTTTCAATTGTCTTCTCTAATTGGATTGTTGGGTATTTATTTACGTTTGTATAACAATAAATAATGGTATGTACTTTCGCATTTCGTGATTGATAGGTAGTCTTTTTTTCTGTTTCTTTAATAAAACATATATATATATTTGATTCTTGATTGCTCAAATGCAATGAACAAAGGCGGGCGCATTTAGTTAGAAATAGGAAGGTTAAAAATATTGAAGAACCCTAAATATAATGCCTACATTTCTATTTATTGTTCGACAGTCGTCCCGGACATAGATACCATGACGTTTGCTTAATTAAAGACATCCGTTATGCTTCTTACTATTGTGTCACTCTTTCAGTGACGAGAACAAACGGCATCTCATAAGGTTAGCTAGTTCCTCATTTTAATCATGGCGAAAGTATATACGAGATGGTTTGTTTAAGTTTGTTAGTAAGTGTTTATATTCTATCATTGACTTCTTCAGATAATTATTAAATAAATGCGTATTTGTTTCGATTTTTTGTACTAATTTGAAAAATTCTTGTAATGTTTGTCTAGCCAGATAGTTATTTCGGCTTGAGTCATTTTATGCGCCTAGACTATGAACTATATTTTTTTATTATTAATATAAAATGTTTTCTTGTTACAGATTGCTGGCAACTTTATAAAATAATTAAAGGTATGATTTGATTCATTGTTTTCTACTTATTCAAACACTATTAACTAAAAAATTCATATTCAGAACGCTAGCTAGCTTCCGCAGGCGTCAATCGTCAGCGCTATCGTAGTTTCTGCGCGACTGCATTGAGTTCCGTACATTTTTTGTGGACTGCGAATCGTTTATAAATTTACAACTCGCCGGCAATTTTAGCCTCGTTTTGCTTTTATCGCGAGAAAGAACTAGGCTATAGCGGATAATGGCTACCCATCCCGGTGTTTTGCCCCGTTGTTTGCATTCCCCGGCACGTCTGCCTCGACTTAATTTTATTGAAAAAGTTAATAAGCGAATAATAAATGTCTCAAAGTTGTGCTTGCAATCAAAATACATTTATAGGTATAGTATAGTCCTTTCTACAAACTACACCATTGCAATTTCACTTGCGAAAGTAACTTAAGTAGTAATGTACTAGACTACTAAAAGGGTTTATAAAGTTTTATAAAAATCCTTCCTTTCATAAGTAGGTATACAGTTAGTGGAAAAACTAGAACTCTGAAATGTATACTTACATAACGTGCGTGTTTGCATGTACGAATACACAGAGCCATCGCATCTAATGTTTACGGACAGCAATCAATCCAACATTTCAATTGCCTGATTGTGGTTTAATGGATCAGTCTGGTCGGAACAGCTCACATGCCTATTTATAAGACAAACATTTGTATTCTAATTTATGATTCATCCTACCGTTTTGGAGCCGTTCTGTTTGAGTAAATGAATTATGAAAGCATTCCAAAGTAACCACCGTTTGAGCGCTTCTGCAAAGAAATCCTAAAGAGGCGACCAGCTTGGGAGCTAAATTAAAGTTTGTTGTCCGGGCATGTTTGCGGAGCTCGCCGGGACACCGTGCTGCTGACTCCGCTGATTTAGGGGGAAACTTTCCTTGTTTTGCATTTTACGGGTGTGCGGGGAAAGTCGCCCCCGAGATCTGAATATTTCAGAAGCACCGTAACTTCGCTAAGGTGCGTCCCTTTATGTTCCGAGCGATTGCCGCGCGTTCTTTTGCGAGACGAAAATTGAAACGAGCTTTAAAAATGAAGTGCAAATAACGTTCTTCCGCGATCAGGCTACTTTGACATAACGTAAACGTTTTGAGGATAAAACTACGATAGGTCATTTCCATTTCCCGCTGTGACGATCCTTTATTCGCTTTGTCCGCGCGCTGCAGCGGTCGCGTCGAATGAGGGCGGGTTTGTCTTTCTGAAACAGGTTAAGTAAATAGCCCGATCGCTGTTCATAATAAACGAATGAAATTTCCACGTTCGGTTGAATAGAGTTTGCACTTTATAACTGATTCAGATTTTAATTAACACGGCTCGTATATCGATGAAATAATTTGTTTCTTTTTTGATATTTTTTTCATGTTTGAAAAGAATGAAGAATATTGGGTTAGGTAATATGAGTTTGGTTTGCAGGTTAGGTTTGGAGCGATTGGTTTTTTGCCGGCGGATCGGTGGCTCGGCGTTTTTGATACAATACACGTGCGGCGGAGCCGTAATCAATCAAGCCTATCAACCGCACGGATATTGTGTTCTCCCTTTGCCAAGGATATGTGCCACACACTGTCCTCCAATATCAAATCTAGGAAATATTTACCTTGCGTTCATATAAGACCTTAGGGAAATATGACGACTGTATAAGCAAATAATATAGAAGGTATATTAGAAGGAGATCTTAAAGTTGGTTCGTTGATTGGTATATAAGGCGACCCAAGATAATATGTCGGTTTTAGAAATTCGTTTTATAACTAAAACTAATTGAACCTCGATTGGATCTTCTAATGAAACTTAATGAAAGTCATCGAAAGCAAATTCAATTATTTGAGCATTCAGAACAAATTGCTAGGCATGTAATAAATAATTTCTGTACTAATGTCGATACTTACATACACAATTTGGCGGCGATTGTGGCTGAATGAATACAACATTTGGCATGGCTTCTTTTTACAACCAAAACCAAGTAATCCGCCGCCGAAGTCGTAATTGGGTTGCGCTGGCCTTGTTATTAGTATTTAGGTCAGAATCCTTTGAAGCGAGATGGTTAGCTTCTGCCGAATAAATGTATCTTCTTCGTAACTAACTGATATTTTGAACTTACTTCATAAAATCAAAGGTTGTGCGTGTACGTAGCTGAATACCTACCACAATTCACAAAGTAAAGATTAGGAATTTGGTAAAGTGGATTGATGTAACCAACATAGCGAAATCATGTAGATATAGGTACCAATACAAAATTAGTTTTTATTGTAGTATTCATATGCCTAGTATTAATGCCTTCGTACAGGTGGAACTACCGGCAGTGACGCTACTATATCACAAATATTGACTACACCACTTTGGATCCACACGGACCGGTCGCGGTGCATTTCGACGATTGTACATACAGCCTCTATCAATTTCCGCGCCAGTGGAAACGTATTTTTTCTCCTGAAAATAAACAATGCTGAGTTTTTGCTGGCTTTATTCTGCGACAGTTGATTTAATACAATCTTCTTTTGTCAGCTGCAGACAGACCTTTCGCCTATGGCTGTTGAATCGATATTGTCTTTCTAAGTAAGACTGTACTTCCAGCTGGTCATAAATAATATTAAAATTAAATAACACTCCAAGCGTTCGTTCATAATGCAGTAGGTAGAATTTGTCTACTGCACTAGGCAGCTGCGAAACAGTTTACAGACAGCAAATCTTAAATTTCAAATGATGATTTTTCGTAAAAACAATGCAAATAACACAATTCTTTTAAAATTATCAATCGATAAATCCTATCTGCATGCAACGTGGTGTGTTTGCGACTTGACCGGTAGTTATACTTATAGGTTATGGGTCGTCCAGACGTCGATGAAACCGAATCGAATTATACGGTAGATGGCGCTGGGCGGGTGGCGCCTGCGCACCGCCCTACGCTGCCCGCGCGTAATCCGTTTAGGGCGACCGCACGCGCCGCCGGCGCCCGCCTGATCGAAACTTAATTGGTCGCGCTCACCTGTCCCACCGCAGTTCTAATAAAATATGTAATCTGCTATGGACACGCTCTTACAAACTATCGTGACACGGTAACAGAAATCGTGTAATTTTGTTAGGTTAGGTTAGGTTAGGTTCTAGGGAAATGTGATAAGATTATGCAGGCGTTGCTCCGTAATGGGTACTAAAAATAAACTCAAAACAATTAAAATAAAATAAAAACATTTATTGCTGCCCCATTTCTGCAGTCAATCAAAAAAGTTAATGTATATTAGCAGAGGTAAGTACCGGCTAATTTATTACGGGAACATTCTTTGCTTTCCTTTTGCACCTGGGACCATAAAATTATGGCGTCATCGAAAATTGAATTTAATACAAGTGGCGCTGTGTCGAATTCGCGCTGTCTTTGGCGTAATCAATAAGACCCGCTCCAAAAGGTTCTCACAGATCTGTTACAAATTGTTGTCGTTACAAAATATCTTATTCGGACAATAAATGATGGTCGTCCTTGAGCGATTAGTAGATAGATATTCTCTACACAATAGGAAAATATTGCTACAAGATTTTCTTAATCTTGCCATTATTTATCAGGCAATAACCATGTTTCTTCAGTAAGTATATTGAAATTGGTTTATGAAACAAATTCTAAAGAATACTGATTTGATGAACACGTAGTGTCAATTAACAAAGTTCAGCCCACTGAAAAAATTCCAAACATACTTTTAGAAAATAATAATTGTCTACATTTAAATCATTGCGATGAGTCACGAGCGGCTGTGCAATTAGCTTTAATCACCAGATAATTTGCCAAGTTTAACTAGATAATTATTCAGCTATGTAAATGCGGTTAGTGTCATGAAAGATAATACTGTTTTCGTGGTAAAGACCAGTTTTGCGCTGAAATGAAAACTAATTTCCAATAATCGTAGCCGACAACGACAAGTTCATTTTCTTCCACGGCCTAATGTTATAATATCTGTCCGAAATAATATAAATTGTGGATTACATTTCACGGTATCCCCGACCGGCAATTTCCCGCGAAGTAGAAAATTGAGGGCACTGTCGCGTGACAAAATAAAAGGTTTTTATGTTTAATAAAACCGCTGCAATCGCTCGCAATTTAAATATGAAATTTTAAAAATAATTTTATTGCAACCGTGTAGCAAAAAACGCTCTGCGCTCATAGGTCAGAATGGTATACCTACTAATTAAAAGAATGACGCGAGTTAAACGCAACAATTTAACACCTTTTTTTTCTAGCGTAACCCGTGTACGTGGACTTCCGTGGCTTGGATCAGTTTCTTGCATTTGACAGACATTTTCAATACGCTTTTATAGGCTTAGAGATTAATAACATAAATGGTGTTTTTATTGCTTCCCTCCCGTTACAATAGCCATTTTTCCCCAGCAGCTAAACATTATTACAATAAATCAGCCGATGGTAATATTCGTTACACAGCTTGTAATTATCAATCGATTACGTTGTAGCAATATGCTGCGAACTTACCATTTATTTATAACACTGGCTTAACGTTCACAGTTAAATTATTTCTCTTTTTGAGTTGTGTTATAGTTAATATGTATCGCCATTGAGAGCAGCCTCGTAGGTTTATTATTCGAATGCTTTCTGCTTTCCTCGTCGTTAAAAGCGAATTAATTGAACACAATTACAGTGTGTCTAATCCAATTAATCAGTCAGGTATCAAACGACTGCCGGGAGTCGCATAATAATGGAATTTCTATTGTGTCTCGTTCACACATACTTGACGAGTTAATATACTGTTTTAAGAACATTCATATATAATAAGTATTGTTGGTTTTATTAATTGGATTCCAATGTTGGCGATATAGTAATTTCACGAGTGAAAACCTCATACAAACTTGTGGAAGCCGAGCCTGGGTCGTACCAAAAGTTACTTAGCCTTAACTAGCAATAAAGGAGCAACTTAAAATCGAAGTTCGTACGAGCTAGCCGCGTTGTACGCGTTCCGAAACAAAGCTCTCACGAACATAGCGATATTTACGCTGTAAGGGCCGTATCTCACTGAGACGCAATGACGCCGCCGGCAACGTATCCAAGTAGATAATATTGAAATGTATGGTACTCTAGAGGTTTATGGCTACAAGCAAAACCTCTATGTCTCGGTTGTTCGAGGCTTCGATGTTTAAATAGAAAAAAAAAAACTATTGTAAAAAGACAATTTTGAGATATAAACGTTAATCAAAAATATTGAATAGACAAGAACTTCAAGAGGCGAAGAGTAATATATTCTACAATTAACGTATAGATATGTATGCTGGATAAAAGACAAATATACATAGGAGAGTATGGTTTAACTCTTAGTTGGATAAGATTATAAACTATGTATATTCACCGATCGACGTTCATGTGCTATGTTCCTAACTCACTTGGCGACGTATTGGCTACCTTACATTTCAATATCATCTGCTTGGATACGTAGACGACGTTGCCAAGGCGTCTCGGTGAGGTACGACCCTAACATTGTAACCTGTCATATACAATACCCACAGCGATCAAACTCGCTTCTCAGACTAACTGCTGTAAGCTGAGCGGAACAAAGTCAAATTGGAATGTCACTCTTGCACATTTAACCGCCATTTTCACATTCGGGTTCATTTATATCCACTTGTATATTACCTCCTCATAAGTCGAATGCGAATGTCATAAATAATATAGGTAGACTTAGCTAGACTTAGTGAGGGTAGATTAACGCTTATTATATGGTAAAAAGATGCTGGCATACTACCTCCATGGTATTAATGAAGTTCGCTTCGCTGTCCATCACAAACTATTGTTATGTATCAATATAATGTGTTAAAAGATGCTTAGGTACGTCACTAAATCATACTTGCATATTATCCTACCTATCTAATCAAGTCTGTGTCTTAAATAATTTCACATTTGCGCCTTAGATATTCTTGGAACATACTGTTGCATAATCAGCTAATATTACAATCTTTTGGAGCGGTGTCTACACTCTACACGTGTTCTGAAATATGCAAATTGCAAACTAGATTGCATTATCTCCCACGAGCTGAGAACTGTGTCGTAAATTCGTAATTAAACGCAACTTAGGCAAGCGTGTTGGGTACACAAGACGTATGTACTCAGTTTTTCATCAAAGTCTGGATTTCTGGGGCATCCCATAATCCCCGATTCAGTGCGGCTCGCGGCCGCTACCTCCACTGAAATATGGATTATGTCTATTCATTTGAAATTCAGAAGAGGTCTCCATCGCTTTCTCATTCGGTTACGATGAAGTTATAAACTTATAACGTCTTATGGTAATCGTTTTGCCATGGGCAATATGGGCATCAGAAGGCAAACGGGTGGCGCTAAAACTTAGATTATGTAGATTTTAAATAAGCTAGCCCAACAAAGAGTAGCAAGAACATCCTTTTTTGTACTGATTTGTTCTGAATTACCTGTGTTTATACTTACTCCTTACAAGAATGATGCGTAGGTACGGTACGCTTTGCCGCTTATTTATTTGTCAAAATTGATGTATAAACCGCTTATAAAAAAGGCATAAAGCTTGTCCAGAATTGAAATGTAATCGGTGGATTTGCGATTATCCCAAGATGAGCCTGTTTTACAAGAATGCTAAATATGGCACGGTAGGATGACTAGGAATTTTTGTTGGCTCAAAATATTTTTCAAAGTTTCGAACACATAAGCTGTAAATCTGTTTTTTTGGATTTTCCTACGACATGTAAAACATGATTATAAATAAAATAAATATGCGCCAGACTTGGTTTCGAACTAAGGAATTTTCTTTCTTGTGCTACGAATTCCAACAAGCTCCGTTGCTACGCAGTATTTATCGTTTAAGCATTGCTACAAACACTCACTGCCTTTTTCCGCGTTGTAGCGCTAAAGTGGAGAATGGCTATTGAAAGGGTTGAAGGAATGAACAGCGGACGGAATGGACAGCAACTGTCATTGAGTTCCGGGACATTATGGCCAGTCGTGCTGGCCTTGCCCGAGTTCCCTGGCCGTGATGCCGCCACGTGTAACCTTTACCCTATATGAACAACATTATTCAACTCGCTCATTGAAAGGCTGTTGAATTTGATTGACATTAATTGTCATTCTTTTGTTTTTATTAACAATATAATTACAACTAGGTATGTACGAGTTTGGTGGCCAGTATCTCAAGCACTGACTTATGAGATTTATGTTATATCTGCTGACAAGTATTGTGATTGGTAGATGGATTCTCGTAGAAAATAACACGGTGATTACGAACGTAATGAACCGAGGTAAAGCGACTTTTATTATAATCAACTGTTTGTCAAATCAGCTAATTTTGTAATTATAAGTTGTGGTCTGAGGGTTTTGGCGTCGATCTGGTAGGCGTTTCAACATTTCTTCGTCCATCCTTATTAACCGACTGAAAATTAATAAATTATCAATTTAGTTATACTTTAGTTTTGATACAGATGTCATTCGAGTATTATCAATTCTTATTTCCTCGTATACTTACCTCTTGATCACCATCTGGGTTTTCGCTTTGAGCCGCCATGTGTTCGTCATTTTTCTGCTCATCACTTTGGACCGCATCGCTTGATGGAGTCGTCTCTTGCAAAGGTTTTGTTGATTCTGATATAAAATCAAAGTTTATTTAATATATTTAAAGGTGAACTTATCATGTAAAATTAAAAACAATGCTCAATTGACAAGTAACACCCAAAGCTATGCTGGAATCTAACGGGAGTGCTCAAACAGACCTTCCAACAAAATGCAAAGCTGCGTTGAAATGCGATTAATAATTAACTATACCAGAATTTTGACACCGCGATTAAATGGAAAGTATACTTACTCATAAAGTCTTGCCTGATTATTTTGTTGAAGTATTCCGACAGAGATTCCAATTTTGCAAGGTCAGCTAAAATAAAATCAAAAGTGGTTTTATTAACGATTCACAATTACTTATAGCATATTTTACTCATTAATGTTTCATAAAACCCTTACGTTCAGGTTGGTCTTCCAATGATTGGCCCAGGAGTATTAAACGCTTTTCCACTAGAATAAAAATTCAGTGTTAAGTATAGACGATGCATGCATTAAAATACTAAATTTTACAGGAAATATCTACATACGTATTTTTTCCACTTCCTCGTCGACAAGCGTTATTCCAACTGTAGATAAATAATGTATGAATATTATGTTCTAAACAAAAACAACATGTATAATGTCCAAAAAATGTAATTACAAAGATACAACTTACTCATTTTACGGAACTCCTTCATATGTAGAGTATTCTCATCTGGCAAGTGAGGAATCCCATGAACTGTAAAGACACAAAATAGTACTTATTTAGCTCACCACTTCACATATATACTTGCTATTGTGTCGGTCGGTGGTATAATTGGTGGTGGTAGATTCCTTGTCTGACACAGCTGCTTTTTACAAGTGCAATTTATAAAGAGCAAAAGAATCTTGAAATTGCAGATAACCTTACGATACTCTACTTACATTCTACTACGGGTGTATCTTTGTTGCATTCTGTTCTCAGATCACAGGTGTCCAAATCATTGGGCGTTACGCAGTGATATCTCCAGTGACAATATTTCTCGCTACCTTTATCTTCAGATCCTATAAATGTCGAGCGCAAATTGTCATTGAAGAAATATTCGAATTAGAAAGTATATTACTTATTACTAGCTCCCAATAAGAAGAGACCTTGTATTTATTTTTCAATCTATTATTATTAATCCATTTAGTGTGGTATTTGAAAAAAAAAACTAATTGATACTGAAATTGGTGATTTTGAAATTCGAAGTACCAGCAAGCTCCTTTGCTCCGTAGTTTCGGATCCTTACAGTTGTGTCCTTACCTTGCCTTTTGCTTCCTTTTGTTTTTGATTTCCCCATTTCTAAACTACTTCGTTCTGGGTTTTTGTCGAGCTTGTATGCTTCATTGTGTTTCCGGCCTGGGTTTACGATCAAATGCCGATTATGCCATAACTTCTGAGCTATATTACCTTAATTAAAACAATATATTGTTAAAAGAAACTCTTATCATCATAATCATGGCTAGATATTAAGGGAATAGTTTACCTCCACGCCTCACAAACGCTTTACGTATCATCTTATTATCCTTCTTTGTGAGCACTGAAAAAAAGCGTTAATAATTTTAAGCAAACACTTAGTTTGAAATAGAACTTTAGAAAAAAAAGTCAACTCACAGCGATATTTCGATGTTACAGGATCAACAGATATTGTCTGACCTATGAAAATATATTATAGTTAAGATCGAATATGTATTTTATTGCAATGAAGAAAACTATTGTTTTTCTCAGCATCAAACCTCTATAACTCATTGTGACCGCGTCTGGTGGAGCAGTAGTGGTCTGATATTTGAGCTCTCTAAGCACTGTCACTGAAAGCAATTTAAAATTAAAGTCGGTTAAAAAATCTGATACAGTTGTTCTATTAATAAAAAATACGAAAAGTACTTCTTACCTTCACCGCTTAGAGCTAGTGCTTGAAGTGCGTTAAGTCCTCTTATATCGCGTTCTAGAAAAAAATTACGTAAATTTAAAAAAAACTCAGGGCCGAATTTTAAAGGGACAGATAAAACATATCTGACTGATTAAGTTTGCAAAATGACATTTGCACAAATAAGTAATTGCTGAGAAATAGGTGACGTTTTTAAATCAGACATATTGTATTTTATTCAACGAATATTCCTTATCTGACCAATGAAAAATCAGGCTTTTAGGAAAACTTCGATATCGCTTTCAATAATTAATTAAAATGTTTATATTATTTCTTACCATTCAATTTGACTATTCGCTTCTGAGTGACAACTGAAAAGGAAAAAAATATATACGTAGCGTGGTCAATGTAGATGTTTACGAAAAGGTATAATTATGTGCTACCCGGTTATCGTAGGAATGGACCTGTTAAAAACATATCTCGTTCCCCCGCTTCCCTGCTCACCCACCCGCGTTCGTCTATTTCGTATCAATACAGGTCATTTTTGTAAACTTTTCTCACCGCGCAGTGACAATAACAGGGTGCGTATTGCGATGTAGCTTATTACGGTTCAATAACTATCCAATAACTAGACACTTCAATTGCGACTCACCTGGTTGAGTCGCTAATTTGGTATTGTGATGGAATTTGAAAAACAATAAAAGTATTTCTATTTCACTCACTCGTATGGTGTTGTCCTATTCTGACCTGCTGAATAGATTATCTAACTCTTTTTCTCATATAGCGTTGTCTCATGATCGATTCTGATTTAATATTATCATTCATTAAGTTGACGTTCCGAGTTTGTCAAATCAGAGTTGAATCCCTTTGTGTAAATCTTATAAATTAGCATACCGAAAATTATTGTGCTTAGCCATAACGAATTTAGATTTAAGAAGTGTTATGTTGATAGTAATTTACTTAAAATATTTCCCGCATGTGACTGAGTCGCAATTAATTCCCATTGACGGTAAACAACGCCATCTAGGGACGAGTACACTTTGCACTAGACATCTAGTGTCGAGTAGTGGAAACATTTTTTTTGTTAACCATTAGTCTGTTAAAGACCGTCCGTCCACCTGCCTGTGAATTGTGATACGATCGTATACCAATGAAACGTATGGAATAGAAAATAATGATTGATAATAATAAAAGAAAAAAATTAAACAAATAACACATTCGATTATAATTACAACTAAATTAGAGTCAATTCTAGCCAATGTAAGTCTTGGCTTGTATGTGTTAAAAAGTAGTTTTCTTATAATAATTTGGCGAGGACTATCGGCCGTTTATAAATATTTGATTCGAAAAATTATATGAATTCATAATAATATTTTTGTATTTATTTTAAATGTCCGAGTAGTATCCGTAAGACTACATCTTATCATCTCAAAGGTTAAATCTGATCAAAGACAATATTCGGTCATCATTCACTTTTCCAGCCAACCAACAAAATAAAGTGAAAAGTTAGTTCGCAATACCAATTTTTCACAGAGTCGCAATTGAGCCGTTTGGTTTTTAGCGTATAAGAAAGCAATTAAGATGACTCTTATTGGTAAATAAAAGCCACCCAGTGGCCAATTGGCCATTGGCTACCGACTCACTTGCTATGGGGTGGTTGACAAACGACCCAGTGGCTCATTGGCCAATAAAATTACATTTCAATATGAAGTTTGACAAAGTCAAGAAAACCTTACTATAAAATAATGCTGGACATTGACGCTCAGATTTTCACGTCAGTACTGACATCCGTCTTTGATCGTAAAGAAGTGAACTCTAGGTTTTTTGTGGCTCTCAAAATATATCCAGTATTTTTACACAACGAAGACAGGGAAAAACTGAAATGCCGGAGTGACGCCAGAGAGTGGGGAAATATAGTTTCTATACAATCATCTTGGATGACGCTAATTTGCTAAAACGAATGATGAAGACTGATGCAAAAACTGACCGCTAGTGTCCAGCTTCAATGACATGACATTTTATTTTAGAAAGTTTTATTAACGAAATAAACATATTTGTGCTCTTGATATCTCTAACCCAGCCTTAAGAATTGTACATAAGCCGGAGTATTGTACATAGCATCATAGTGAGATTCCTAAACAGAGAAAGTGAAATAATATCTATCTGACACTGAAGAAAAAATCAATCACCAAAACTTCTAAAATGGAATCTTATTACAATAAAACATAAGTGATGGTAAATCGGATCCCCATTCAGTAACAATTAATGGATTCAAATGTGGATTGAATTTTGGACTTTGGAGGTGTTTTTAGTGATGCATTATAATGTTTACGGAGTATTGTGGAACCGAAGTGTTAGAACATAGGTACTTAAACAGTATATTTTAACTTAAAAGTAAAGACAATTTTATGATACTAAAGCATTTTATTGTAAGAAGTTATACACAGTTTACACAGTTCCTTTAAATTCCTATATGATTACTATTTACATTTATCTATTATGTCGGTAAGTTTATACTTAAAGCTTGTGCTTTGGTTAATGGTGTTTTTTGCAATAATAATGAATTGGAGCACTTTCACGAACTGAAAAAAGCAATTGGATTCTTTTTGTCGTTCACTATCATAGGTGCTCGAAACTCCATTATGCAGTATACTTTGTCTAGCAGCAAGTTCTTGCTATTGACAACGGACATTGAAATCACTCTTACTAATCTGTGATACTGATAATGTGTATTTTAGTTTATTTACATAAAATCAACAATATTTTGGTTTATTATCGATTTCGTAAACTGTCACAACTGACAGTAAGAAGGTACTACAAAAGAGAAAGATAGACATTTTTTTGGTTTATGATTTTAAAGTAAGATGCACACAACGTACATAAACTTTAGTCATAACATCTTTAAGTATGTAAAAAAGGCAGTTGAGTGGCCTTTTTTACAAACTTAAAGAACAGTTAGTTAAGGACTTAGTTCCTGTCTATTATGGATAAGTGTCATAAGCCCTTTTAAATATATTTTGTCCAAATTCAATCCTTCGTTACCTATACATATTTTATAGTGAGTTAAGTAGCGAAAAGTCAAAAAAGAGTTCATATTTAAATAGGTATACGCTTGGGCACTCTGAGTCAAAAGGGCTCTGCATTTTATGCAAGATTATAGTTACATAATATTAATAAGCCAACGTAGAAAGTGTTGCAAGCATTACATAGGATAGTACATTGCTTGTTAAAAATTACTTATGGCGTTTAATAAAATGCCAAGCAATGATCTGAACCTTTTGTAACTATAAATAGTAACTAATACTGAGAATAATTTTATTTTCCAAAAACATCACTTTCGTGTTTTTTGGCTTGCACCTGAACTTTTAGGGCCCAAAGTAGAAGAGTTCACTTCTTTCCGAGGATGAAGTGGGGCGAGTCATGTCTTATATCACTGGATTAACCGAAATACTGTTATAAGATAGCTCTAATGTATGTATGAAAGCAAACTACTATAGACTGAATTTTATGCATGTGTACTCTGCCTAATGTCGAAATTGATAATTTAAAGTCTTATTTGCAAGGAGGTTTGGGGAAAAGAGTTCTTTTCCCCAAACCTAGTATCTTCTAGGTGGTTATGGTAATATATTTGGCAGTATTATTTGGTAATGAGACCCACTGTGTGACGTTTCCAAACCTCATTCCGCCAATAAGACTTAATTACCACTTCTCTTGTCCAATAGCAGTCACAAAAAATATGAATCAACCAATAATATTAACTGAATGAGTGAAGTGAAATGCATTAGTGATCGATAATACTTTCGATTTAAAGTTAAATCGCTGTCAGAAAAGTTGACTCGGAGTTGAACCGGAATTGGTTAAAAATATGACATCGCAATACGAATTTTGCTAATCTACTCAAAAACGAACCAGCCAAACCGTCAAAATTGGATCGCAATACGCCCCATTGTTACGATAACCACGGTAATATACATATGCGAATGAATAATTACCTGAATTATAATGTAAAAATATACAAAATACAGCAAGAAAACTCACAGAAGGCTCCGAACAATTTGTCAGCCAATGCCTCAGGACTCTGAGCTGAGCTAACAATGCCTTTTCCTTCTGAATTTAAAGCAAAATTCTTGTTTTATTATTTTTCTTTAGCATAACCGAGTGTAATGTAACAATGATGTCATATTCTTACCTCCTGGGCGATCGACTGTGAAAAAATAAAGGTTAACAATTATACGAAGACCATTGTCAGTTTGCTGACAGTCAAAGTTATGACTGATCCTCTGAATGGGTTGACTGACGGTAATTAGCGTAATATAAGTGGCATTACATGTTGAATCATCAATAGATATCTCAACCAATAAATGGTAAAAATCGTTACCGGTGATTGAATAACTACGATTGTGCGTGTTTTCAACTTAAGTTTAATAAATGGCCAGATTGGCTATTTTTCTCGAATTGTTGAAGGAATTTTACCCATTAGCACAGAATATAAAATAGCTGCCATTAGTTACCTATCGACCAAAAAACCGGCTCTTATTTGACTAATGGACACGCGCTCGTATTTCTATTCGATTGTAAATATAGGTACTCATATTATGTATGTGCTTCAAAACTAAACGCATGAGTTCAATAAGGAATTAATTATGATAATTCGTTATTATCTACCTTTTTCTATAAGTTTTTTTGTAACTGGCAGCAACTCTCCCGGAGTAAAGGTGTCACCTGAAAGAGAAAACATATTTGTTTTTAAATAAAGAAAGTATTTATAAAATTCTAACGCTGGCTGGAAGCTTGTAATAAATGAAAAAATAAAGTTTTTCTATAATCTATATAAAATAATATAGGTAGTCTTTATTTCACAAAATGTTGCGTTGTATTTACCAACTAACACTGGCCTTTCATATAACCCATTTCCTGCAACATATAAAACTATTATCATTTTATTCTAATAAACAATTAAAATTTTATTAATATTTTTTTCATCTCGTAGCAAACCTGCATAGCGTTTCAGATCATTCATGTTTTCAGTAACCGGTTCCGGTTGATCTTCATTTTCTTCATCATCTGATTGATCATCGTTGCTACGTAATATTAAACTGAGCGGTTTTGCTAAAAAATATATAAAAATAATCAACATTGTACATTATGTTAAAAATTCGAGACTCAGTTAAAAATTTACTTACAGTAATGATTATTAGCATCTTTTTTCACTGACGATCCATGTGACAAGCTATAAGCCTGCATGATTCAATAAAAAATACACCGTATTTTAATTTACAGTTTTTTTTTATATTTACGAATGATTAATATAAGTTTCGATTATCTAATATAAGACTACATACGCCAACCTTGAGCAGGAATAAAGCTGGAAATGGTTTTTATTTTATCATTTCTAGGAATTTTAGATAGTTGACTCCTACTTACATAATTCAGAAGAAAACACAAATATAATATCCTGAGTTTCCCCTCCATTTCACATGGTTCCCTATAAGTGTGTATAAGTGGCACCAAGCCGCAATCAGTGGGGAAAATAATTACAATCGTTAATCAAAACGCAGTGGCCGTGTAATTTATCAACTTTGGGTCCAATATAGCTGAAAGATTGCGTTTTGCACACTCCAATGATTTTCATTAAGCACCCTGGACTAGGACAACGTTGTTTGGCAGCATTTCTTTCGGAACATAGAGCACTGCGTTACCTTATAAGGCTGAAACTTAAGGTAGCAGTGTCAATACTAACTAAAGCTCTTTTACACCGTTGTCAAAAATAGTTTTATTTTAATTCTATTAACGATGTCACGTAATTAATGGTTTTTTATACCTCTTCACATACCTAAAGTTATATGAACATAATCACTAGTAATCACTAACAGTCATACGTTGCAGTCGATACCTATAATTGTATTGACATGGACATGAACTTGGATTGCAATTATCCAAATTGTACGTGTAGGTTACTGCAAACCGGCTTTCGATACGCATGCAGTCGAGCCAACCGCAGACCTTGTACGTTAGTGCTAATTGTCTGGGTCTGGGGTCGCCGTTACTTACTAACCATATGTTTTACGCTTGCACGAGAATAAGCATCAGGCGCACAATTTTTAAATCACTCGCGTCAAGATGGCGAGTGATAATCATTGATTAATGACCGATTTTCGAATTTTAAATTGTTTTCGAACGAACATCTAACGCCGCAAGCGAAAGATTCAAAAACCTGAAAATGGTCTGGCTAAATGAGGATGATTGATGATTTAGACTGTGTCTTGAATCATAATAAACCATTGCACAGCCATGTAGCACATACACATAGTACTTATATCTATGTACACAGATAAATCTGTGTTCATGCTTATGAAAAATGTAAAAAAAAAACTTTCTGTGAAATATGAAATAAGGAATAAACAGGTTAATTTTTGTCTTCATAAACCTAAAAAAAACGATATTTTTAAATTCGAATTCTGTTGATTTGTGTAAGGCTCCATATTATTGTGGCTATGATAATACATCTGACATAATATTTATCAAATAATAATATATATTATATCATATTCAATGATAATTAGAATCAAATTATAATATCCACATAAACATATTATTGTATAATAGGGCTTGCTAACTTAATAAACCTATGGAAAAAACAGTTTTCACCAGTAAATATAGTAGCTAGTTTTCGTGGTTAGTTGTAATCCTCTTTCCGCGCCATCTTTCTTCCCAAACAGCCGTTCATTTGCGGCGTACTCACCCTGATAATTAAGCGATAGAGCGGCGTGAACCTGCGCTCCTTTGTTCATGATCCTATTACGGCCAGCCGTTTACATCAATGTTGTTTTAAATTAATTTAATTATGAAGACGTTTGCGCTTAATTTCGTTTATACTTTGTAAGGAAATGTCCCATTGTGCGATGGCTCATTGTGTCGGATGCTCTTTGTTTTAGTTGTAATGTATCGCCTTCGCTGGGTGATAGGAAATGATCGGGGATTGGTGTCATCAGTTTCTCTACAAACATGCGGCCCTATTTTTTAATCACTCGCTTGGATATGGCGTGTGAATTTCGTTCGAAAATGAATAAATAGTCAACGAAAACCACGCGAAATATAGACAAGTAGAGTATTAAAAAAATTTAGCAATGATGTTTCAAATCCTTTTTGTGTAGATTACAACTGGTTTTCATTCCAAAATTCGACTTTAATCATTGAATATCACACGCCATCTTGACGCGAGTGATTCAAAAATAGAGCTCATGATCCGCTTCACTATTGATGATACCAATTTAAAGACATTTAGCACAAACTTTACCTTCATAATGTGCATTGTTTTATCTATTGTCTAACCATCTTTGCAGTTTTTGGTTGGTCAACAACTGATCTTAACAGAACATCTACTCGTAGCAAGCAATTGTATTGTTGATGATATCTCTACCAACATATTCATTTGCTACACTTTATTTCAACCTATTCTTACCTATTGTTCACAAACTAACCACACACTAAAAAATTATTGGATATAATTAGACACTGCAACTGATTGGTAGCCGATTTAAAAAGCTTACAATCACGAATGATTAATCGGCAGCTCCCAAGGCATCGCGGTGAAAGGTTGTGCGCGATGACCCCCGATAGACTTGTGCCTGCGCAGCCGGTAGCACAGCCTACAAAGATAAGCCATCTCATGTAGCAGTAATTGCGCAAATAATTCTTACTGTGGAGGTCCACTACTGTCATGAAAGATGCCAGTTCGTGCACAACAACAAAGTGCATTAATATAATCTGTAAAGGTCGCCGCTCAATCAAAAATCTAACGATGAAATGAAATGAATATTTCATTTGCCTTTGGAAAAGGGTACATTTTTGTTGGTGTTATGGTTATTACAGTTAAGCTTTTCCAACTATCAGAAATAGCATGCAAATATTTTACAAACTTTTCGAATTATTAAGTAAGAATTTTAGTATTATCATTACAATGTCGTATTAATTACATTACAATGTCAATTGAAAATATTTAGGGTTACCTAGGTCAAATTTAAATCAACCTTATAAAAACATCGTTGTTGTAACCATTTATAAAGGGCACATTTAAATCTATTTATTACTGAACTATAAAATGACACGATATTGACATGCTGTCATGTTTGTGCTGTGATAGTTGCGTTTGCGCCATTGTCGATTGTGAGCAGTTTCGCCATTTAGCGAGACTCTCACCGCCGGAGAAAGACGCCAACACCTCGAACTGCTAACGAGTTTCGTAAAGAACGCATTGTCCGTCTGATCTAGATTCCTTTGTTGCACCGACGTTAATTTTTTCAACGCACTTTTATCTGTACGTCGTTTGTGCACGCTGCGTTAGGGGCACGGTAAGATGTTGATAGTGATAAAAGATTTACGCTTATCATATGTATTCGTACTTACTGATTTCTGTATCACATAAAACTACAATAGTAGTAAACTCAATTACATGGAATCGATAAACAAAGTTCAATTAACTTGTTACTTACTTCCCACGCGTATTCGGTGCTCACGTCTGTTATTCGTAAAAATAGAATGAAACACATGTTCTAGTAAATAAAATAATCCATTGCGTATCGGCAGGTATACCTTCTTAACTTAGCTACAACTTGACGTCCAGTATACCCACGTACCTTATTCAATCTCACTTACGAAATGTTCGAGGCTAAAGAGAACTCGTGGGCGGGACAACAATCCGCCCACGGCGCTCCGGTGCCAGTGCGGTATAATTATTGCCATTGGCTTATATACTTACGATTCGATTTAAAAATCAGATTAGTTTAACTGCGACCCGATTTAATACTCAGTTCGGTAAATACCCACCTGAACTAAAAATGTTTTAAAAAAAGTTGCTGAAAAGCTGTACCGAACCGCTGCACTGTTATCGACTACGAGCTGTAGATGATGCAGCCTGCGAAGTTTCTTGTTTAAAATAAATACATAAGTTAATGCTAACATACATTCAATCTCTGTTCTAAAAAACATATTATCCAATATTTGGTTTTGCTACGATAACATCGCTACAATGAGTGGGGAACCCGGCAGCACATACATGAATCGCTCGAACGCCTCTTCTTACTGCTGAATAATCAATTAAATCATTGCGCAAAGAATTGGATTGGAAAATATAAATTGCAAAAAGAAAATAAATATGCACGTTCTTTATAAACTTAACACGTTCAGGGACAATATTCCAGCCACAATAGATGTTTTACTGTTTTCACGCCTATAGGCGTTCACTGTCCCGGAACGTGTTAAAGAAAAATGCAGAGTCTTCTTCTTTAGCGAAATGAAATTGCTTTTAAAGCCGTGGGTTTTGCCATGTTTATGGTTTTTGCATTTCATGTTGCATTGAAATTTGTGAATATTATGTTTTAGATTTAAATTACTTGACTTTAAATAAATATACACTAATTATGTACCCCTTCTGTCCCTTTGTCACACTGTGCAGTTACCTAATAAAGCCTTCATCACTATCGTATTAAAAACGTGTTAAAATATCTGTAAAAGTTAAACAAGCTTACATTTTGCTCGGTCAAAGTTTTTAATTAATGTAGCTGCAAACAACGCAGATGTTACCAAAAACATTTAAATTGCACATAATTAATTTGTTGAAGACTGAAAGCTTCGCCTTGTTATAAACTGTCTGAAAAGTGCTTTTTATTTTCGGTCGAGATTTTACGCTTTTCGGTCAGGTGAACGACTCAACAATAAATTAGATGAAGTGAGTGAAGATCGGATCGGCCCGGACATCCTCCGGTGCATGGCCGCCCGCGCCCGCGTCACATAATTTTACGGCAGCCGATAGAGATCCCGACGCGCCGTCTAGACGCGACAGCCGCGCTAGACTGGTTTTACAACCACTCCGCTAAGCGGGCGCACTGCGCCACCAGCCCGATCGATCTGCCAACAAATCCGATGGAAAAACGGAGATGGTAATGCAACTAAGGTGTGATTTTAGAAGCCAGCAGTCGCGCCGCGAGCAACTGGATGGCTGAAGACGGCGCAGAGCCGCAATCGTGAGTGCACCTCAGGTAAAGTAGATTGACATCCTATCAGGCATGTAGAAATACGATCGCGAGTAGACGGCGCATGAAATATCCCCGGAGATTTATTCGTGACAGCCGGAATCGAATGCAGGCATTGCTGGCTTTTTAAAAACATTCACTCGTAAGAAATCATTCAACCACCTACAATTGGTTACACAATGCATCTCTATATTATTGTCACTCACTGTATTTTTTTAAAGAATCAGTAGACTAAAAGTTTGACGTAATGTTTATTTAAAACGATATTAGAGCGAGTCTGTTAGTTTGCTGAAACGTCACTGTTTCTAAATAAAATCCTTGAAATGGCATTCGTTTTGCCTTTCGGAAGCTACGTGATTGAATTGCATATATGTACATAGTAGCCAAGTAACTAGATTTGTTACACTATACCAGTCTGTACAGAATGAGCTCATACAATTGTAAAGTATCCTATGTGTGTACTATTAGTGAATAGGTTTGCCCGAGCAACATCATTGTTAAAGAACAAAACGAGTAAAGCCATTATCTGGAACCGAACAATTCCTTTCACTTCAAATACAAGCATCAATTTGTGCAATCTGAAGGCACTTACCGCAAAAACAATGAACCATTACACGTGCGTTCACTCTGTGGCGCGCAAAAAAGGTTCCGTTGAGGATGCACGGCCGCGGACCACGTCCGATACACATTTCTAATTTAACGTCAAGGCACCACTGAAACGACGACACACGTCGCCATTACTTAGAAAAATACAATAAGACCTACACGCTCTTAATGAAACGGCTCTGGATTAGGAAACTCTCGCTAGTTTGGTTAATTTAACGACAGTTAGAGCAAGCTTTAAAAGTAAACTAAAAGAAAGTTTGTCTCGTATCTTGTTGCCAAGTAGCGTTAAAAAAGGCTTACTCCGCGTAGAAAATGCGATGCATGCAGGGTTGTCGGGATAAAAAAATATTATTTACCACATATCAGAAAACATTGCTATATTATTTTAGCATGTACTAAAATGTCCTGTCGAATATAAACGTATTTTCACAGTACAGCTGGAAATGTTATCAGTGCGCCAACGGGCTTATTTTCTAATATTCTCCCAACATTTAGTCCGCGTTTGACACTTCCGAAAGGTAGATGACAAAATATTGTACCTGTTGTAAAATGGTTACGTTACGTAGCCAGTATTAGCTTCACGTGAAATGAGTTTTATTTTAGCTTCGATTCTGTCCACTCTCGTTTTTTGACGACATTCGTAGCCATAAGACTATTGGCAAGCATTTTGGTGACCCTATCAGCTCAGTTGAAGATATCGGTGCCGCAAGTGCTCTTGTCTCTAAACGCATTCCCAACGTCTCAGCCAGCTTTTGACAAAGCGAATTGAAATCCACAAGACGGCTCGATCCTTGTGACTGTGGCTCACAGCAGCTTAGTTTGCTGGCTTCCGACTACAGATATGGAATATTAAGATGCACCGCTATTTCTCTCATATTATCCGACGTTAAGAGCCATATGACAGTTTGGAGATTCTCAGATTTTACCTAATTTATCAATGTGTGTGTGCGATTTTATATGTCCGGGACACAAAAAAATGTTAACTGTAATTAAACAATTTTGATACTTTATCTCTAGGTAGTAGGCTATGCGTATGATGAACACAGAAAATGATGGTCTTAAAATGTCGATGTGATAAATTAATGTTATACCAGTTTTTTTGTATTTGAAATACCTATTACGAATACAGTGAATACAGTTCGGAATCAGGGCTCGCGTCAATTCCGTTCGCGAACATTTTCCTTTTGATAAGTATATAACTAAATTCACAGATTTAAACACAAACGTAAAAAACTTACAGCATAGAAAAAACGAAATGCATCCAAAGGGTGAAGACATATAGAGGCGGGTAACACGCACTGACCTGCAACGACTAACCAGTGTTGTGCTTTGATTAAAGTAAAATAGCGGAAGATAGGTGACGCGCCACTCGAAAGTGGACCGCTAAAATCAGGCCCCCGTCGCCTAATTTCCATTGGATTGCGTGCGCGGGTGACATTTATATGACGTGTGACGTAAGGAATGTGTAGTGCCATTTTTTAGCTGACAATTAGTATGACGTGCCGTATCCTCCGCTATTTTACTTTAATCAAAGGTGTTGTGCCGTGTTGGCTATTTCATGGAATTGAAATGCTTTATAGAGACTTTTCCGACTCAAGTCTTGATTTGAATCTTGTTTTAATCAGTCAGGTATCAAACGACTGCCGGGAGTCGCATAATAATAGAATTTCTATTGTGTCTCGTTCACACATACTTGACGAGTTAAAACAATTTTCTAGTGTCAGTCGGTCCTTATTTGGATTGTTGTAACGAATTTCTTAAATATTTCGAGATTAAAAATAGATGACTTGGCACATCACTAGTCAGTCGGTACAGGTTGGTACCGGTTATCTGCCTCTTTATGTCTTCACCCAAATCGTGACTTCTCAGAGTAGGTATTTTTTTACGAATGTAAACTCCACGAGAAACGGGGACTAAGGGTTATTGGTGGATGATGCCATTGGTTCTGGGCTTGATCTACCACGTGTCATACCAGCTGGATGCTATGAGGATTTATTTACACATAAATGCTTTTTAGTGTAACGCTGTTCTTTGATATGATTTGTATTTTGATATATGAAATATGTCACAAGTTATTATAGCTAACATTCAGAAAATGTAGTTAAGAAAATTTCGATCAAGATTTCAAGTATTTCATGTATAACAGATGATAAACAAGATAATTTTTATTTAATTATTTGGTTTACACCGGTATTATATCATTTTGTCCATATACATTTTTCAATAATTAAATATTATATGAATATGGACTTGAATAGAACCATGGAACTTCATGGCATTTGCGTACAATTTGAATACAGGTTCATATTAACTACATACACATCACATGAAACGCTTCTATTTAAACAAGCGTTTTACTATACAAGTTTATAGTTAGGTTGTGGTTGTAGATTGTGGTAGAAAGAAAAGTAATGTTAAATAAGCAAAATATTGCCCTATTTATTTAGGTTTAAACCATTGAAACACTGTTACTAGCGTATGGAATTAATGCCATGAACAAGTCCCACACAGTATGGAATTGACGCCAATGGCCAATGGTATGTACGTACAAGTGCGTATCAAAGGTTGTGGAACTAAATAACGCCTATATAAGGCCTATATTAAGAAAAACTGACCTTTTAATTTTTGTCGTCCGTTTATTCTTATTCAAAATCCAAAGCACGAATGATGTAAGAAAATTTATAAACTTACTTGTTTACTACTCAAAGTCAAATACTTAAAACAAAAACCCTTATTTGTCTTCAATTTTGTTGGGTTAATGGTCACTTCACCACCATACTATTTCAATAAAACCGACTTCAAAAACAAAACACATTAAAAAGTCTTAAATAAACTCTTGAAAAGACTCCATTTTAGGCAAACCATTTCTTTTTGGAGTCGATGCCCAGATAGATGTCGCTTAAGATGAAACTTGAGAGAGCCCATGCGATGGCACTGACTTAAAAAAGAAATGGTTTGCCTAAATTGGAGTCCTTTGAAGAGTTTTAGACTTTTTAGTGAAAAAAAAAAACTTCGACCACAGAAAACTCTGCTTCATATCCAGCCTCGGCGCGCCCAGCCCTGTTTTATAATAACTTAAGGGGTAAGAGGTAAATACCAATTCAACAAAGTAAATATCATGAAAATCGGTCTACCGTTGTTGAACTATAAAGTAGTGTTACTGATATTACTTTATTTTATATAAATAAGGTTATTATTTGCAACCCCATACATATGCAATAGAATTGATACTATTGCCTATTCTTGGTCTTATTAATTCAGTATTTGTCTAAAATTGACATTTCTGTTTGGTGATAGAAACAATTTGCTTATCATATACCACAATTTGATTTTGTAGACAATTTTTTATTATTATTATTTTTGTCGATAATTTTGGTCCTAGTATCTGCACATTTTGTTTGATCAAGTTTCGAAAATACAAATTGTATATGATAAAAGATCTTCGTTATAACTCATGAACCTCTTAAAATAATCACCATACATATAAATCTTTCTTGTTTATAGTATTAATAAGGATTTCTTTCTATGCAAGTTTACATAACATTGATTAATCATTTAAATACAACTACTAATCGATACAAAAGAACGAATACTTTTTTGTTATAATTAGAGACCATCGACGATCCAAATGCACTATGGCTTTATGCCTGTTGCATAAAGCCTCAAAGCGAATTGGTCGCCGTATAAAAATTGTGCAAAGCGTGATATTTTCAAATTTGTAATTAGTATCATACACGAAATAAAAGAGTAGCAACGAAGACAACGAGCGACACACCCTTCCCCTCCGAGCGCTCGGCGCTGTCTGTCAAATTTCGATCGAAGATGAACGTCCGTGACAGCTCCAAATCTCAAATTTATAGGTTACTTTAGTAAGATATTTTGAATATAGTGCACAAGATAAAATCAAGAATTTAGATGCTAAGTCAAAGATAGGAACCTCTATAACATTGTTTTATCAAATAACACAGAATAAGTGCAATGTATCTCAGAGATAATCGCCTGCCTTTAGATGCGTATTTTATGCCAAAACATGGTTTCAATTTTGTCTTCATTTGGAATAACCAGAGCAATAAATAAAAAAAACAGAGTCTACACCTTGTAGACGAACGTAATTCCCTTCAAGTTTATGTTATTTCGATAGCTGATGTCAACAACTGATCTGGAAAAGTGCACCAGAAAAACCGTCAATTTGGCTTCTATGATTGCAAATTACAGGCATTTTAAAGATTGAATCAAAAATTCAGAGCTTACATCTTATGTAGATAGCTTATTTCTACACAAATCAGTCAAAAAAAGTTGTCAGTTAAGTCATTTTTGGGAAGAAAACTGCACTTGAACTTTGTTAGAAGGTAGGTGACAGCAGCCTTAACATATTTTTAGACAGAAATTGGACGTGTACACTATTCTCTTCAATTTTATCGACTTCATTGTTGTCTAAGCGCTGTCAGTCTGGCAAACAAATTATTGTAGTGTACCTTCCTGTATCGAATCTGAATCAGCTTGTAGAAGGCTTTTACAAAAAAATGCCTTAGACTATGCACTTAAAATGTTGAGTTTTATTGCTTACAAAGTTTTATTTTAGTGAAGTGGAGTTCGAAAAAGGAAGCAATATTGCTTTTAGATTTGTATTTATCGGAGTTATATTTCCGTATTCTAAGCTCGTAGCAGAGCGTTTACGATTGGCTACATTTATATCATGGGGTATTGTTGCCGTCTTGAGATATTGGATCAAACAATGGGTGTCTGTTCTGGATATCCGACATGTCTTTGTTTTGCAGCTCAGTCGCCATAGTTCTCTGGTAATTTCAATGAAATGAAAAGCCGAATATACATGTTTGCACATATCTGATGTTTTTTTTATACACACCTAGCGGTCCCAGCGAACTTCGTTTCGCCCCCAGCCCCGTCCCGCCCCGGCCCCGTTTTATGGAAATTTTCTTTGCTATAAACCTCACGGAGCCCGAGACCTTTCCAACGAATGCAAAACCGTGGAAATCGGTGTATGCGTTCTAGAGTTATAGCGTCATGTCATGACATTGTCATGACCATTGATAGAACGGTGAAAAGGTACCTGTAATATTCAAAATTTATTGCTTGAAAGAGATACGAATGCGTTATTTTTGCCTACGAAAAATGGAAGATTTTCCCTTCCGTCTTTTTGGCGAGGTAACTGGGTCAAGTTAATAATGTTTGTAGGTATTTATTAAAAAGGCTTTTACGATACCAGTAAATTGGTTTGTAGGTCGTTAACGAGGTGACAGTAAGTTGCCATGTGAATTTGCACCCTTTGCGAGAGTGGCGCAACGTGTGGGCACGAGATGGCGATGTTGTGGAATAATAAAAAGTAAGTCAAGTTCGTAATAATCGGCGTTCAATGTCAGCCGGTGAGAGCTGGGGGGCGCGGCTTTCCCAGGCGGCTCCGCGACAGCTGCGTCCTGCTGCGCCAGTGACGTCATTACGCCGTTTAATCCTACCTAAACACCAAAACAAAAACACCAAAATTTAGCTTTGTTTTCTTTTGTTTTTGTTACCATCATTTGGTTTAGAAAGATAAACACTAGAATTCCGGAAGAATGATAAATGTATTTTTGCATGCTGCTGGTCATTCTGCGTGAAATCTCAAACCTCACATATTTAAATTTTGTTGCTCCTTACCGAAATTTTATAGCATTTCCGGATAGGCACTTATTTAAAGTTTTGCGTAAGAAGAGCGTTAACACCATATATGATTTTAAAATACTCGTATATGATGCATAATAAATGCATTCGCATGATAAAGTATTGATAAGAAATTATAAAACGTTATGCATTAATCAATGTGCTAATTCTAGTTTCTAGGAAAATAGGTACGAATTGAAAATATATGCAACATTAATAATACTTTGAAGAAACTTTCGTAACGACACTGCCGTAAATGATCTTTTTGTGTCAGCAAAGACAATTTGCGAATATTTTCAATTCATATTCTGCAAACAGAGTCATTAAAGCAATATTAAACTCTATTGAGAGTTTGAATGGGTTAATAGAAGAGTCTTAATGTTTTCTAAATTAGTGTTATAGCTAGTTAGTTGGAACAGGTTTCCCCGAAAGACCCATTAGAGTCTGAGCTCGTGCCATTGAACCTGAATAAAAAATAAACAATGAAAGATATTCTGGCAACAACTTGGGCTCTATAAATTGGATGTCGGATAAGCTCAGACGATCACGTACGAACACTGAATTAAGTCTGGAAAATTCACTATTGAATCTCATTGGCCGTAAATCAATACAAAACAAGCCATCTTTAGTGTAGTGTTTGTAACATAGTGTGAAGTCATATGCTTATTTTACGTTAAATGATGTCATGCGGTTATTTTGGAGGTAAACTCATATTAAACAATGTAGTAACTTGTGGCGCGAAACAGACGAGTTTTTAACACGTTGACATTGAGTTTCATTATGTTTATATTGCGTAATAACGTAATCTCACCACGTTTAAACTTTTCACATTGAAATTTCTTTTTTGTACATATTGAAGTTTTTCTTCCCTGTAGTAGTATAGTGGTAGGTGGTAAGTGATCATTTCATCTTTAACCTTTATATTCTACTATACGCTCTTCCTTAATATTCTACTATACTGTTACAATATGAAAGCGTTCGGAACCGAAAACTCAATCACTCTGCAAATGCTACAGTCATTTGTAGTTATCTATACCAATAAAATGCTTTGTCCTGAATGACTGACTGACTGACTGACTGATGGATCAACGCACAGCCTTAACCGCTGATTGTAGAGACCTGAAACTGGGAGGGTGTGTTCTTTGTGTGACGAAGGGATCCGATAAGAAAGGATTTTCAGAAATTCCACCCCTAAGGGGGTCAAAAAGGGGTGCAAAGTTTGTATGGGACAACCAGATCCCTTGGACCAATCTACTTCAAATTTTGCATACACATTTACTTTTACAAAACTTTTACAAAATTGACGGAAGATTTATTTTGTATTATAATATAATTAATCTCCTAAGGGGGTGAAAAAGGGATGCAAAGTTATTCTGGGGATGATTTGCTACAAAATTGATATCAATACTTCTTGGTGCTTTAAATGATTGAAATATTTTTTATTTCATTTTTGACAATCATTTGACATATCTGAGACAGAATGTTTTGACCACTGAATAGATAAATTTGACACATGTTTGTTATTGATGTTGCTCGCTAGAAGAGATTTTATTCCTTAGAATAGTAAATAATATTGTTTTGTGTTCAAAAATGGTAGGTATTAAGCGGTATATGTCCAGTGTAGATTGCAGATCATTTGTTCATATTGTCACACATATTGGTAGACATTCTACGCTGCTCCTGTGGTCGAAGGGAGTCCAATCTGAAACTTTTCGTGGGGGGCCTATGTTTAGCAGTGGACGGCTTTTGGGTGTTGATGATGATGATGGCGTAGATCTTTACATAGAATTGTCCCTTAGAATTTACGATTTGAATTCAAGAAAGTAGAGTATTCGCTATAACCATAAACAAAGCTAAAGTTCAAACTCTTAAAAGGTAGCAAGAGAAGACTTGAGAGAATTCTCTTCTCCCACAGTCTGTATGTGGCATGATGCTGTGTAAGCGCAGAGAGTAGCCTGGTCTTATTAGTACCCAAAAGAAATATAAGTACGATTAACGAAAGGGCGTAGGAAGTATTTCTATTTCGTTGTAAAATAAAAAAAATAAATCCCCGTGTAAGTTTGACCATTAAAGACCGGGCTGCGTGTTGAGTGTACATAAAATATAATATATAAATAAATATGCGCCAGACACCACACCAATGGTCTGGTTTCGTGGTAAGGAATTATCTTCCTCGTGTTTCGAAGTACCAGACAACTATTATGACGGGTGCGTCTCCCATAAATACTTAAATACATACAACATCCATGATTTAGGTACAAATGTCCGTGCTCATCACACAAACATTTGCCCCTTGCGGGATTCGAACCCTCGACGGCCAGCGTAATAGTCAGGAGCGCTAACCAATACACCAAACGCGTCGTCGAATATAACATTTATCTGTACGCATTTCTATGTATATATTTTAAAACTGGATGTTTTCGTTTTTTTGTTTAAAGGCGCTAATCACAGGAACTATTGGTAAGGGTATAGAATATGATAGATAGCTAATTTATCAGGGAAGGTCTGGTCTCCGAGTAACCTCAGGTAAGGACCCTTGTCTTTGAGGAGTTTTCGACCGGCGCGGACTCCCCGTCAACGAGGGCGATTGGGAAACGAATTGGTTCGGGTTTATCACAGTGTAGGCTATAGAAGTAGTTTAAGGCGTATAGGTATAGGCTTATAATTTTTTAGCTACGATCTGTGGGAACGGAGTTAAACTAAAACGCGCGTACGAAGTCGCGGGCGGGCCGCTAGTTAACCTACAATGCGGCGGAATTCATACGTTAGGGATTTTAACATTTTCCCATATATCAGCCGGCCTCGGCGAACAGAGATCAATAAAACTGTCGAAACATTTACATTGTTTGCCATTTGAAATATTATTATGATTCTGTTAAACAAACGAGTCTCACTGAACAGTTAATGTCAATTTCCTACTATTGTTGAAACTCGTTAAAGTTTAAATTACATTCCTACTCTTTCTATTAAGCAAAGCTGTAAACCTCGCTATCTGTTTGACTTTATAGGATATTAAAATGTCGAAGATGTAAACAGCTATTATACCCAAAGTCTTACTATAGTTTAGGCAAATCCCTCAGGGACTAAAGCGGCGAAATGTTATATGGTAATGAGTAACGTATAAAATATTAACCGACATATTTGCGAGGGCGCATCGGCCGTAACATCCGTATTTAAGTTGAATGGCTCTCAACCGCTTCCCGTCTCCGCTGCGGATTCTGACAAAGCGGGATTACAATCAGCCGCGGCTGCCGAGGAGGCTCAAGCCGCACAGTGACTGAGCCGCGATCGCAACACCCCTCGAGGACTCTGGAAATATCAATATATCCAGCCCCACTCCCCTCGCCCCAACACTGCTTAGACACTCGCGAAGAGCACTTCAAGAAAGCCCAGTTTACGAATGCAACTTTAAACTTTATCGAGTTGTCGAAATAAGTACGTATTTTAACTTCGAGCACGCCTTCTGCAGCTTATTTACCCCGGCTGCTTTGTTTATTTTGATTTTAAATCTAAACCAAACTCCTTTAAGTTTTGAGTCAGCTTTATGACTTTCCTAGTGCTAAATCCTCTAGTAAATTTGAGCCTAGTTTTTATTTTTATGGAAGCACCAGTAAAGTCTATAAACTACTGATACGAGATTTCGATGAAACTAATAAATCGTGGAAAATTTTACTCGGTCGTATAACAGAATGTGAGTCGAAGGAGTTTGGCTGGACGCCAGGCGGAGGCCAATCCTGGTTCGCAGTCAGGACATTCTGATACCGCCTCCTTTATCGGGGCATTGTGTACACAGCTTCCATTAGACTGGACTGCTGATGAATTTGTGTCTTGGAAAGCTTTTAGGTTAGCCTTCCATGAAATGATATTGATAGGTATTAATTTTGGCAATCTAATACATTAACGGTCATAGAAAACAGTCACTTCTCAGGAAGCTCTGCTTTATTTACCTAATATGTTGTTATTACTTCATGAGTAGGGACACATTCAGCATTTTATTTATTTCCTTAGTAAATAGTAGAAAGTCTCTATTCACATGCGTTCAGTCATTGCGAGTAGGACTCGCTGACCATTTTGGTCAAATTGGTTGTATTTGTTTGATATTCCGTCTGGCAATTCTACATTCCGGAAATTGGAATCAAAAATGCATACAAGTGTTACGTAGGTAGTCGTAGGCAACCGGGTATGGGTATTCAAATTTTGTGTCGTTTTTCCACCATCCACAGTCCGTTGATTGGGGACGGCCGTGTGACACATATCGAATATTTCAGGAACACTGCCTCCGTGTCACGAACACGGCTCACTTCTTGCTATTTATATTTTTTGTTTCAGTATTCGACGTGCACTCGCGTCACTTACACATGATTTATTCATATCCTTATTTCACTGACTTTGTGTGTACGTTTTGTTCGAAAACGTTGTTAGCAATACAGATTTATTTATTTGTTCGCTCATAAATATCGTTTGTTATATTTTTGGGGTGAATCAGATAGTAAAGCTAGATAAATTATAAGGTGATATGAAATTGATTACCTTTATATAAAATAAATATATATAAATAAATATATATAAGGTATAAATTGCACTTGTAAAAAGTAACCGTGACTCTGTGACAGACGAGGAATCTATTAAGTTTGTAAAGTGACAAAACACTATAATAACAAAAACCAACTACCTTTAGGTACACGAAAAAAACAAACAAAAAATATGGGTCGGCACGTATTATTTTAGGTCTGTTCATATAAAAAAATCTGAATCAATTATTTATTATTTCAATAACAGCAATCGTTATAAAAAAATGCAATTAAGAATAAAGTGCTAGTAGTAGAAATCTATGAGCAGCATCTTCCTCTAGTCACCGTTACTTTTTATGTACCTACTTGAAGAAGTTTTCTAGTCGGTTATCTAAAAATCGCACTTCGCTACCATGCACCGGATCATGGACCTGGATAAAATATTTAATAAAACGACCTGCGCTCCACTTGACTTGTTGGGATTCAAATTACCAAAAGAAAATAGAATTTTAAAGTCGTTCTTAGTTGTACAGCACAACAAATGGAACGGGATACTACGGTATTAAGCGATTACATGAAACTTAGTGTAGGTACATAAATAGAACACAAGGTGCCCATGGGAAAACAGAGTATAGCAAGCAGCGTTACGATAGCAGCAGCTATGAAAACATAACTCAGCAAATGAAACTTATAGTTTACACTTCCAGGTTTGGCGTATTCGATTAGACTAACCTGACTCCAGAGAGTTGGTGCACGGCTCCTTAATCAATATCTGTATCCGGAGTGCAATCTCCTAATTGCTAAATTTAGGCAAGGACCGCGTCTAAGGCGGGTACGTTTACATCCACGTAGAGCAGTTTAATGACGATGTTCCAGGTTCATTAAGGCGACGAACTGCCGGCATATAGTCACACGTCTGTGAAATGCTAATTTGTTACTGTACACTCAATATGCGCCTGTAACACCTTCTCCCTTTTTCCCTCACTAAAATTTAAACGTGACTGTTTGGATATGTTGATCCGCCAAAATTGAATCCCTTTAGACCGTGCGAATAATCGGGATTGGAAAGTGCACTCGTGTGTGTGAATCCATCAAGGAGCGTTACAATTTATTAGACATATTATTCAGCAGCTTCAGACTGAAAATTGAATACCTCCCAAATATATTTACAGCAATATCTATAAATAAATATGCGCCAGACAACACAACAACGATAAATGTCGGCGTCTGCAATAAATACTTAAATACATATTTCATGACTTAGGTAGGTTCAAATGTTAGTGCTCATCACATAAACATTTGCTTGCCCCTTGCGGGACTCGAACCAGCTACCGCTGGCATAGTAGTCAGGAGCTCTAAACTACACCAAACGTGTCATCTAAATAAATGTTAAATATAAATAAAACTTTTGTCGTATTTCTTATGCATGTAACATTTTGTAAACCACTGCTCAGCCTATAAAAAGTTTAAAGAGAACAATAATCGTAAATTCAAAGCCGTCACTACAGATAATTCCACAATAAGTATAAAATTGAAACTAAGCGAGACCCTCGTCAAATTATAAAGGGAGATTAAGCTTCCACTTGGCGGACTCTTCAGTTTATTACTTTTAGTTTGCTTTATGTGGACAGTAAATAAATAGATGTAGACAAATCAACAGTAATCTTATTAAATAATGGTTTGAGTTTAATATAAATAGCACAACCATACAATATGTACCTATCTGAGACAAACTCTATGTGGGTCTAATTTTAAAGGTACTCCGATTTCTTTATTTTTATAAGGCCTGTGTCAGTAGAAGATTCATTATTAAATTCCGGCTTTCTTGTTTCAGATTATGACCCTGAATGTTTAATACATGTAGACGGCACAACTTGGAAAATTTACTTCCAGGTGAGATGTTATTTTATCTGCTGCGCTTTTTGAGTGTGCTATCAAGACTTACAAAAATATTCACACCACATAATTACAATTAAAGAGAAAATGTACTATCAGTCATATAAACTTCTAGTTGAATTTATTTTACGAAGAACTAGCCTAAATTTTAGCGAACACAACCAACGTTGTCCGTTATTTTCTGGTCGGTAACTTTCTTCATCTTGTTCAAGTTTAAGCTAGATTTATTGCAATAAACTTGTTTACGTAAAAACTTGTCTTCTTGCTTTCGCTACTTCTTCTAATCTTAATCAAGTGTATACCTTCTAGTACGTATGTGCTGTTATGTTGTCAGTAGCTACTTTTCATACTCTACAAGTAATTTTTCTACGAAATTTAAAGACTACTTTTAAATGAAATTACGGCATCGCAAAGTTTTTAAAATGTTAAAAAGTATTTATTGACGTATTTGGAGTATTCAGGATTAGACATATTGCGTAAATTTTTCAAGGAATTTTGTAATGTTGATGCCTATGTTCAGCAGTAGACGTCCTTTGGCTGTTTATGATTATGATGATGATAATGTTGTTTTATCTGAAATTATATTACATCAGTGTAAGAAGCGATCATTTAATTTTAGGTACCTAGCAGATCAACGAATACAACTTTTGGACTGTAAAAGAGCAACTTTGCAGACATGCAGATGAAGCAATAAACTACATATAGCGAGTCATGAATAGATTAACTATTAAGCTCTCGTGTGCATTGGTATGTTGGCACCACTAAAATACATACATAAAATACAAACAATATATTTGAGCAGGGTATTGAGCTATCGACATTAACTCTTTAAGGTCTACTCATAAAAGGAATTTGACTAGAAACTTTTGCATCGATCTAGGAGCATAAGTTATACGTGTCTGTCTGTGGTATCGTAGCTCTAAATCGGACTAACCGATTATCTTTTCCTTTTTTTTGAGTCATAATATTTTTTATCCCCAGTGTTCTTAGCCATGTTTCATGAAAATCTGATCAGCCGATTTTTTTATTGGCGACGGGGATTTATTTCAATTAAAAATTTAATCTCATAATTTTCTTGATACAATTTAAATTGTGTAACTACTGAACATTTTACGTTAATCTAACTTTAATCGATCAATATAATAACGTACATTTTATTACCTCACTAAGCTATCTCAAAGCAGATTAACCATTTTAAGCACGCTAGAAACACTTCCTTTGTCTATTCCATTTTAACGTTTCCGAGTATTACACAATAAACTGGAGCTGAACATCTAGTTCACAGGATCCTCTTATTGCCTAAGCCGGGTGGATTTGTCTAACAGTATTAGCAGCCTTTCATGACAGGTCACTTGTGCTCTATCTGGGTCATACTGCAGCCTCCGCCGCTCATTGTTGAATCGATATAATGTTCACAATGCCTATTCAATCCTATCGAAACACAAACACATATTTTATGAGCTTATTTACTTATTGTTAAACATGACAAACATTGCTTAACACAGCTTATTAATGGTTTATGAGACTTTGATAAGGTCCTATTCAGAATTTTGATCCGGTATCGGAGCGTATAAATAAAGGAAACCTTCAACTATTAGAAACCTGAAAATATGAATTGTGAAAATTATAACAACAGTATTATCTTAATTGATGTGTTGATTTCTTTTTTTTATGTAGTTAAATCTATTAACCTATAACCTACTGTATATGCTGAAATTTCTAAACATATAAATTGCGTTGTACCCACTTCTTATTAACGCGTAAATAATTAATTGGTATCGAGTAAGCGCTTTGAGATTAGTAGTCTGGGATTAGGATTGCGATAGAAATACTATCCATGGAATATTTGAACTAATGTATTTTCTTTTTTATCACGCTTTTTTATTATGCATGCTTGCATTTCCTTTTTTATTTTTATTACGAATTTTCCCAGTATCAGGCGGATATTTTTATTCAATCTCCTTAACTGGAAAGTGCTTTCGCTATTTAATTAAAATCACAAATAATTTATTCTGTATATAACGAAATAAAAAAAGTCGTTCGGTTGTTCGAGTTTGCACCGAACTCTTAACTAACCCTTTCCCAACAGTTGACGATCGTTGTTAAGGCTGCCTATGATAGAGAGAAAGACGTCAATATATTGTAATTATGGATTCACGAACTTTGTTGGAATACATTTACGTTCCAGTGGTTTTTAGTGCGAGTCTCTGTTGCATCGAATTGTTTAACTATTTGTTTTACAGTCACGCATTTTTGAACGGAGTGCGACAGTTGTTTGGCGTTTCTTAAAGTTTAAGAAAGTGAGGTGGAACGCAACCAAGCTAGACCTAAGATAAATGTTAAGATCTTATTTAAATTCCAATATTCTTGTGTGAAGCTCTTTTTGGACTGAGATACAGGTCAAACATAATTCAGGTAAAATAACTGCTGTACCTACGTGTTAATTTGTAAGCCATTTGATTTATTACAGATCTTTTAAAACTGAAAAAATTATGTATTTATTTTACTGCTGAATGTCTTAAAAAGTATTGTGATTTCAGACTGTCGTCTTATTTATCTTGAGGAAAAATGGCGCCGATTAATTACGAACCAATGCCGCTCGGAACGCAAAGATTAGTCTTCGCATTATGCAAAATACTTGAAGCTATATCGCCTTAAGCCCGCTTTGTAATAACGAGACGCGTTTTGTATTTTATTTTGATTTGGCTAAGAATTGAAATGTTTAATGGTAATTCTGTGATTGTTTTGCAAAGTTTGTTTACCTCTTTTGGTTAAATAAAACACTTTAAATAAGAACTAACGCATTGAGTGCAATTAAATAAAACTTTCGAAATTTAATTAAAAAATAAGTAGGTAGTCTTTTGCTGAAAGTCTAGACTTGTTAGTTCTTATATTAGTGGCCATTACCACCAAAGAAGAAGAAGAAGTGCTTATAGTGTCAACTAGTAACAAAAGTTTACTGCACGAGTCTGAATTCAAATGAAACTGAAGGCATCATTTGAATTCAGACAAATTGTCAAGCAATTTTTCGTGCGGACCTTGATCTGTCGCGATACAGTTTTAATCAAGCGTTTCACTTTCCAGAGCTATAAAGTTTCAGAGTATGGGTATAGGTGAATTATTTCGTCCAATTTGAGTGAACAATGCATTCATTGTTTCTTGCCACGATTTATTTGCCGCTTTCACTGCGAAACGAAAGTTCTCGCAGAAGCGATCTGTATCGGGAGCTTTGTTATGTTTCCTGAGAATAAGTTAGCCGCCGCGAGGGCCGAGGTCAAGCTGTCTTTGTTGCCTTTTTTCAAACTGGATCTGAGAATGCGTACGTGGAAAGAAAGGGCAATTCCAGAGCTATATAACTCATTGTTGTGATTCTTACTCGAAGATAAAACTTACGTAGGCTGTTATAACTTTAAGTATACTTATGCTCGGTTGTATTATTTTATTCTACCTAAGACATGTCAAATTGCCGTCAAATTCCGTTTGAAAAACACAGGAGAAACTTAGTCAGTTAATAAAGTTAAGAAGTAAGTACGTGGATAGACTTTTGCAATTTTGCCCAGCGCTGAATAAAGAACTGTAACTTTACCATGCCCTGTGGCACTTTCATGTCCATATCACCTTGTAAAACTACTTAGACCATGAACATGAAGCCCGTGAGTTCTAACGTTATTAGATACTCAACGTTCACCTAGAAACTACGTTACTGCAGGGAATGGAATACCGGTGTGTTCGATTTCCCGAATAAACATGTCACTATGAGATACCGAAACTGTACCCAAGTTACCCGACTAATACAGCTGTCAGGTCCTATAACTTATAATTGATACATTTGATGGGGGCGGGCTCTTTGCCTCTTTCACGAATTCTTTCACTGCTAGGCGCCTCATGAAAATTCTTCATTTATTATTCACTGTGAATTACTCGAGTTACGCATTTTTCCCCTATGGAGCTTTCATGCCCTTTTATTTATTCAACGCTGCTCCTCATTTAGCTATACAATAACTTTTGCAAGTGGAATATACACTCACCACATTATTAACGCTTATCAACTTTTCATAATTGACAATTTCCCTAATCTTTGAAACTGTGACATAACTTGGCATAATAAACAAAATTGCCCATTAAATTATGTATAAAACACCTTTAAACATAGTTAGTACTTATGGCACAACAACAAAAACATAATAAGTAGTAGGCTATTACAAGGCTTTAATCTCAGAAGGCTATTTCCAAATCTACAGGGTCGTTAATGCTTACGAATGTTATCTATCACTTGGAAATTCACTCCTGTGAATTTATGTGGTGAGCTCCCCCATATTTTACTTTCATTAATTCCAACGGGATTCCTTTCAGCACTAATTCTCTTAAAAAGTCTCGATAGAGGAACTCCTTGAAAGTTCTTACAAGTATTCCGCATCTCATCCTGTTCTGAACTTGCGATAGTTGAGAAGCACTCTTGAAATAGTTCAAAAATTTTAATATTCTCATTAACATCATAGGACTAACATTCTTTTACTTTCTCTGCTGAGTAGATGCTGTTTTTTGTAACAAAAACTAGCATTGACTGGATAACTACAGAGTGAAAGCAAAACAACAAACAAGCTATGTTTTTGTAACATACACAAGTGTGTTTACGCGGGAGGGAAAGTTATTTTGCAGCGCGCCTAATCATAACAGGGAAGGCTTCCCATATTTTCGGCTCTGCCGCTTGTAAAATTTGAACTAGCATCACCCTCGCTCATTGAAGGGCCGCACAGGCACTCGTCTTTGATACTTGCTGTTTGATGTCTGCTCCGCGAGGCACAATGCCACTGTTTACATACACCTGAAACTGTTTCCCTTCCATCTCTAAAGTCGACACCGTAACGAGATGTCCAATACATAAAATACGTCACACTTATTTGTTCTCTCACGTAAAACCAGAAAGTTACAGCTCATGGTAAACTTATCTTGTTTTATTACTTAGATCTAATTAAGTGACATCATTTGCTCTATGCGTTGGAAATAAGTATTCTGTCATTCGCTCTATCTGTAAGTTGAAATGTCGGCGACATTACAGATAACGATTACGACTGTACTATCAGTGTTCCGTAGTTACGGGACTAATAATTAAGTAGTAAATGCATGGTACAGCTATCAAACAAGCTACTCCTTCCGGGCAGTGGGCAGCCCTGCCGCACGCACATCTCGGCCGAGACTATAAAAACTTTTACTATCTCGTTCTACGTGCCGTCTTTGATATAACGTCTTACTTTACGACTAACTGAAGGCTTATTTTCAAAGGAAAATCGATATACAATTGTCTGATATAAACTTCACTGCTTGCCCAACTTTATCTTATTGTGAGGTGTTAAATTAGAAAAACGAAACAGAATTTGAAAACTAATAAAAGATGCAACTGAGTTGTATGGTTTCCTTCAGTCCGAAACTGAGACAGACATGTGCATTTTCCCATATTTCCAGCTTATTGTTCAATTCAAATATGAGAGTCATTATTTCATCAACTGAAAGTCATTATTTATCATACTTATAGCTCTAGCTCTAGCAGCTCGCGTTTAAGCTGCGTAATAGTTTTTTTCCTCTCTTGCGAGGCTGTTTGATGCCTGCATTTACGTGCATATTTCTGGCCAGTTGAGCCGCGGCCAGCCCACAATCAGATTGCGGAGTGCGCCTGCCTGCGATAAGGGAGACGCAGGAGTCTGCTTTGTAAACCAAGATACACATACAAAACTAGCGCATTGTGTTTGTTTAATTTATATTTTATCATTAATTCAATCCAATATTGTACAGGCAATGTAGCTGCCTACACTGAAATATCATCTTGCATGTTGGACTGATGATGGTTGGGAATTTCTGCTTTATGGTCGCAAGTATTTAATATGTATGTAGTAAAATTCAGGTCTTCGTAACTGTACAACTTTAGCATTTTGTAGTTACTATTTATCTATCACAAAACGTTACGATAGGTACGGTGTCACACACACAAGAAGAAAATTGACCTTTTTGTTAATCGGAGGATCAACATACACTATATTATCTTAACCATTATTACGACAATGTAGTTTGTTGAATGTAAATCCATCTTTACGAAGCGAAGCGCGAGCGCCGACCGCAGTAATGAGGAAGCGCAAATAAGCGCCAGTATTGAGTTCCAGTGTTCTACAGTATACTGTTCATCTGTACCTACATTCTGCACTAGAATCAACAAAGTAGTTTTGTTTCGCTACTATTTTGTTTACAAATAAGATAATAAAAATTTATAGCAGCAATTATCCAACAGCTTCTTGAAATTATCGTTAAGAAGCGTACCCATCGTAACGATATTTGGGAGTATTCTCTGAAGCTTACAGGTATGAAGAACCTTTATTATACCAACTTGATAAATTAGTTATCGGTCAGTTAGGTTTAATAGATCGTTCAACTATCTAGCTGATTAGTTCACTTATTTATTAATTTGCCAATCAACTCGAACCATGATAATACAGAATTAGCCTCATGCATTGTTATACCGGAGCTTGCATTAACGATTAGAGCTTCAACAGGCTACCATTACTAATTCGGCATTACGATCAACTAATTTGTGCTGTAAAATGAAGTACTCTTACGATGTCGCAGGCACGGTTATAGTTTTTTAATATTAATCAAAATAATGTCCGGTCGGTCGCATGAATCAGGCGGGGTCATTCGGAGGCCGCTCAATTGATGTCCCGATTCTGTTTTTATTTTTCAGCGGGTTAAAAACGAGCAACAGGAGCTAAACTGGTTAACACACATGGCCGAGTCTAATAGGCCTGCATTGTCCGTAAGTGGGGCAGTGCACAGCAGGACCCGGCCGCGAGGGTTAAACGCCTTTCACACTGAGCCGCATTGTTTTAGCACACAAAGGTGGCTGGTTGATACTTTAGGACACATACCCGTACATGTAAAAGTAAACTAGGGCTACTTTATTCGGAATCTGTGCTGGAGGTCTGAATCGAATATCCTTGTAACTTACATAGCTAAATCTTTAATAAATGTTAAAAAATATTTGTATAAACATTCTTCTCAATCAATAAATAAGTACATGAAAATACAATTTTTTTCTTAGCACTTTTCGCGCTACCTGGTGGTTTGACGGGGAACTAATGTCGAGACTTCCGCGCCTGAAATAGCGAACACTTATTATACATTTGAATCCAAATAAACTAAGACATACGTAGTTGCTTAAAAAATATCGATATGGGTTAAGATTCAGAGGAAGGAAGGAATCCATTTTCCACTGTTATTAAATAAAAACGGCATATTTCGCGGAAAGCTTTAAGCTACCTTGTGAATTCCCCGTATCATTTTAAATCATAAAATTCTATGAGTTTTTGCACAGTGATTATAAAGTTACCGATTCAGGAAATTTTGGGCGAAATCTCTATATCTATAATTCCTTTTATCACTTAAAATTTCTCACCAACTAATCTAATATCCCAAGTATTATTCACTATATACCTCATAAAACACATAATCCATTTAACTACTTAAAGATCGCTTAAACTTAGGAGTAGTTCAGACGACTTCTAACCCACTTCAATATAAGTTTAAATGTGACCGCAGCGAGAAAAAGAGATTAAGTTCGTTGTTAGAACCACATCTAAACTTAATTCTTGAACTGGTAATAGAATACTTCATTGAAATTTAAATATTTCTACTAAACCCTAAAGCCACATGGCGCTATGTCCACCTTTTACAAATATTGTTTCTGAATACAGTTGAAAAACATAAACGTAAAGTACCTCTGATATTCGTCATATAAATTCAATCATTTAAATGGTGCAATATAAATACTACGTATGTAACTAAGATGGGTTTTCAGCTACACAGGGGCTTCATCACGGTTGTACTGTAGTGTTTGTAATTATCAGGGATATGTATCCGCACTAAATATGCGGTTTCCGCGTACGAGTTCCTTCTCTGCGGCTGGCATCGGCCGGATTCGGGGAAGTTTCGGGTACAAACATTGCCAGCAATACGACATGTTCGTTATTAGGCGACCAGCTCTCCAGTAGGAACGATACTTTATAGTGGGCTTATATCGAATGGGCTACAGGATGTAGGTCGCGTGCCGGAGATGCTTTTGTTCCGACTGCCGCTGTAAATTATCTACATTCCTGTTCTCCTTCATAACTCTGTATCGAAACAGACTATGGGTCGCAATAGAAATGAAAAAATATTTTCCATTGTTGCACCCGTGCCTATGGAATTGAAAACGTATTTTTTTGTATTGATAGTTTGAGCTACACATGGATTGTTTATTGATCTTGCGGCCGCTCTATTTATTTTGAAATCGAGGCCGTTGATGTTTTTACAGTTTGGTATGCGAGATTTTGACCGGACACGCATGAAAAATTTTCAGAATGTTCTATTAAACATTTAAGTATACGTTTTATATCAAATAAAAATTGAAGTCTCTATATAAAGACTACAATATTTCAAAAGTTAGAAAATTAGAATATTTTGGAATAGCTTTTCATACGAAGGGGTTTTTCAATTAGGCGAAATCAACAAACCTTATTTTAGGATATCGCCGCGCCGTCGAGTAAAGAAAGCAATTTTTATATCAAGGGAGATTTTTCCCCTTCGCCTGGCTTATCATATGTATAACATCTCATTAAAGACGCCAAGAATTCTTACACAGGTTGAAAAAGAAGATGCAGATAAAAATATGTAAATATTTGTCACTTCAATATCTGAAAACAGAGTTCGGTTGTGAACGGTTTATCGTCCAAAAGGCCGGCTTCAAAACTTGGTGTTGGCTGTTTGTTAGCTATAAAGTATTTTATTACAGCCACAGGTGTGACGTGAAAAGCCGCAATTCCATGTGATCGTAAACGCTCTTTTATGTGGCGAATCCCGCGGCTCTGGCGGAATCGAACTCCAACTACCGAACTAGCTGATTCGCGGTGCTATTACGTATCTTGCGTTTTGAAAATAATATGAAATAATAACAAATATCAACGAGCCCCGATTCATGAATTATTTTCGGTATGCACTGTTGGACTACACAGTAGTCAGTCATTCCAAAGTGCTATTGTGTCACATCGTGTCCTTAAAGTCTACAGCTTTGAAAGGTGACACGCTGCTGTCAGAATAGCGAGGTATCAATATCATATCTATACAGCGCTATAAACTATTTTACTAACAATATATATGGATCTTTGTTCTGAAATAAAATATTTGAATTTGAATATCAGATATCAATTGTTATCTCGTAGTATTACTGGTGCACAACTCACTCAGTGACGGCTCAGTTAGCGGAATTGAGGCCGTTCTTATTCAAAAAATATACAGTCATTTCTGCCTATATACCAGACCATAGATAAACTTATAACCTGCTAAACGCCGCAGTGCACGATGCAATGTATGAACAAACGGTCTAACTAAAGTGTTATTGCTTTGCTTGCTTTGTTGGCGCAGCGGTGAGTGGGTCGCATTTTAAAGCGACGGCTGCGCTGGAGGTCCCGGGTTCGATTCCCGGGTCGGGCCAAAAATATGTACCTGGATTTTTCTGTTCAGAAATTCTCAGGGTAGCCCGGAGTTTGGAAGTTGGCGGTGTTTCACCCCCGTGCCTCGGAAAGCACGTTAAGCCGTTGGTCCTGCGCCTGATCTCTCTCCGGTCGTGTCAGATTGCTGTCCCATCGGGCTATGAGAGTGAAAGGAATAGAGAGTGCATCAGTGTTTGTGCACACACTTGTGCACTATAATATGTCCCGCGCAGTTGGTTAGACGTTGTGACTGGCCACCGTAGTCGAAAATGGGCTAGGGGGACTATTACAGTTTTCGTTGTTTTTCGCAGATATCTAGTAGTAATTAGCGAAATATTTGCAATTATTCATAAAATGCTAGTGGTCGCAGAATACGTAATAGCCCTTCCGTCAGTCGGACTTGACAGGACAGGCGACCAGTCAGCCAACCAGTTGCTCTGCGGTTGTGAGCTTCCAAAATTAACTCTTAAAATGATCCGTAAATGCGTAAACTCACCAATTACGGATTATTTGCACTGGAGTTGCCAAATGAATTAAAAAGTTAAACCACCAATAACAGTTTATTCGGATTATGCCACTTTATTGCATCACCTATTAAGAAGCTCGGAGAGTTTATAACTATGATAATTATGTAGTAACTACAATTTCAACGTGAGACTTTTTACTATAAAATATTTTCGTAATAATAATAATATTTGTAACGTCAAAGTATTTGCTTATTTCAGCTTTTGTTATCGCTTCATTTCAGGTTTTTCAAAGAGGAAAACATAATTTTGATAACGAGGTTATTTGCGCGTTGGAAACAATTTCAGCATGTCTTCTAAAAAATACCCGTTCGATATCTTCATCCGTAGGTCATGGTACATTATAACGTTAGTACAACTTTTAATAATTTATTAGACTTTAACTTTATTTGTCCTTGTTTCAGGGGTGTGGAATGATCAAAACTACCAAGCTGTATCGGCCACCCGATCGAATGTCTAGGTAAGGATTACGTAACAAATGAATTAAAGAATTTAAAATTTTGCCAAAAGCCAAGATCGTATGACTTTTAGCGTCAAAAAATTGTGAGGTCTCATTTAGAGCCCCTTTCCTACACGTCCTAACTTTACTTTACAAATCTACTTCAAAATCAAAAGATTATTTGCAAATGCTACAAAGTTTAATATCATATATCTACTTCAAAATCTTCACAAACTCTATACTTTAGTCAAAATGCCTTGTGCTTCGCTTGACACGGCCTTGGCGGGGGGCACTAACCGTGCCTCCAGATAATTTAAAATATAAAAATAGTCATGTTATTCTATAGCCTAAAGTAATTTGACCAAACAAAGCATGTTTTGTAGATGAGTGTGAAACGGTAATTTAAAACTTATATTGTTTCTGAGAACGTAATGTCTGTTGTTTTATAAGTTTTAATAAAGAGTCATTTTTATTTTATATTATGAAAGCAAGATTTTGGTGCAAAAAGAAAACCGTTTTCACAAACGCAATATCAGAAAAGGGGCGCTCGGCGACTCTCCGTAATATTTGCATAAGATTTTGCCATTTTTGTTTTTCACACATACACACAACAGAATCAACATACTATAAAGATTTTGGAAGCTTATGGCAGTGTACGCAGCATATTTACATCCATAATATTATTTCCAAAGCTTGCAGGTAAGAAGTGATTTTATGATTTGATAAGAAATTCACTATTAACTTTAACAGAATGCCTTTACCTACTAATAATTTCCTGTTAATTGCATAAAAACCCAGTATCGTTGTAAATCAGCGTGTGTAGTACAATCATGTCGACAAGTGCAAGTCGCATTAATGGCGCGATCGCGTGTCGCCCCGAATTATCGCGGTTCTGGGCGATATTACTTGCCCAAATGAACGTCCGCAACTAACGCTTGTAATCCACTTAAAAGTTCATATTTTTACTATGCCTAGCACATATTACAGTAATGAGAGTAAACGTCACGCAATCGCAGTTATTTCACGTACTTAACTACCTATCTACTAAATAATAGGAAACAGCCAGTCCGTTAATAAAGTCTGGTCGATTTAACATAAATATCCAAACTTATTTCATAAAGATGAGATTGTCGCAGTAAACTAAAGCGCAATACTTTGAAGAAGTTACATTTTAAAGCACATTGTAATAAACACTCTGTAACACAAATAAACATAGCCCCTAATTTAAGTTTGAAAGCTCCTTAACTCGGCGCATATTTCGTCTAATTTGAATAAAACGTGGGGTAAATAAGACACATTTTCAGTGTAATTTGGCGAGACGGATCGCTTCAAAGTTTCCTATAAATTCATCGGCGCTCCCATTGTGTACCTATCGCAGTTGCTGTCGCAATTTAGAAGCTCTGCAACGCTTCGACGTGAAATATTCTCAAACGGTCATCTATCAAGTGCTTTCGTAAATAGCTCGCTGATTAAATTGTTAAACTGCTGTTTTCATTTATCCGAAGCGAACAATGCCGCTATTATTTATTGTCTCCCAGAGGGCTAACTATCCTTTTCGGTTATATTCCTAGCACAGAATATATAATATGTTCCTAGAATAGTATAATTTTGTTGAAATTGTTGAAAAATTATGAACCGTTTTTAAAACTACATCTTTGAGATAGGGAACGATTGGTTTAGAATTAGTGTTTTCTCCAACACACCAATTGTCTGGTTTTGTGGTAAGGAATTTTCTTCCTTGTGTTACGAAGTACCAGACAACAATTATGACGGGGGCGTCTCCCATAAATACTTAAATACATATAACATGGTCCATGACTTAGGTGTAAATGTTCGTGCTCATCACACAAACATTTGCCCCTTGCGGGATTCGAACCCACTACACCAAACACGTTGTCCAAATTGTAACAAAGTTATGCAAATGCCATATTCAATTTAAAATGTTACCTTTTACCAGCTCATTTCTAAAGTAACAAAATTGAAGTTAAATTATTATTTTAGAAAATTCACACCGACTCCTCGGTAGGTCGATCAGTCTCTAGCGAGGACCGCCTTCACGCGTAATTGCTGCTATTAATTCGAATTATCAAACAAAACAAGTGTAATTTTTTGCGGCATCAACAAATGATGGCAACGGTTAATATAATTTAGCGAATCATCCGTCTAATAAATAAGGGTGTTTCCGTATTTAGTAAGTGTAAGGATGCGGAAAAGGCTCGTGAACGTCGACATTAATGGATGGACTTTTTTCAGGCGGTGGGCGTGAGATGGCACGCGCAGGCATGCTGCACAGGGGAAAAAATGGAGCAGAGTGAGTACCAACTTAACTCCTCACTATCTTCTCATTAGCAGCTGGCTCCTCACACGTTATTAACTCGTTAATAACCTCTAATGTGGAACACGAACTGCAGATATTGCCTTTTACCGCAGCTGAAACGGCATCCTTAAATGCGCGCCGCTCAATAATGCTACGCTTAAATCACTGTTTCCATTTGCCACTTGCATGCTAATTGACCATTATTGGCACTAAACAAGCGAGTCGCGACTGTTCTATTGAATTTAATACTTAAACCTGAACGTGTGCTGCATATTATAAGGCGAAATATTAATAATACACAAATCTGTCACAATAACAAAAAGTGAAAATTATTTACTATATCTAATCAAGTTTGACATGATATTAAGTAAGGTTTCATATTCTCATAGGCATTAAGAGAAGACTGTCCATCCATTTGCCGACATTAATAACTCTGGGGGAAAATAGACTTTGTCCCGCGCGGCGAGGACAAGAAATGACATATTCCAAAAAATTGTCGTCCTACATCCGTCCGGCTTCCACCGCCAGACATGATTTAGCACTTAACCTAATTGACGCATAAACATACGCGTAAGTACACGTACTTACAGGTTAATGTTTCTTTCGCCTTCATCAAATGTGACCGATCTCAGAATATCCAAATGCCGGGTTTCACGTCAATATTGGGCGTCGTAATTTGGAATAGTTCAATATTTACTGGGTAATAAAACTAAAGTAGAGTCGTCTGTTTGTACAACCCTTCGACGACACGTGTCCGTAGCGAGGCTTATTATGCCGCGCATAAATAGGGCTGCATAGGTATAAAACAGTAGAGGTGGCGCAGAGACGTTCGCACGATTGTCCTTATCGCAAAGTACTTAGGGCGGGCGGCGCAGGGCGAGGCGCGGGCGTCAGGTGCAGGCTTGATAGAGCAATTACTTATTTTAATATTTTTAATGCCGGTCCCCAGAGATAGCTGGATCTTTTTATTGTGCGTTCTCATAAAATTGCTGTTATTTTTCAAGCGTCAAAATAAATTTACTGAAACGGTTTAGTAAGAAATGTTAAATTTCGTGCGTAACTAATAAATATTTAAACAAATACGAGAGCCTTTTAAACTTGTACTACGAGTAGAAAAATACAAAGTTAAAAAAACAAAGAAGAGTAAGAAAAATCTAAGTCCGTGTAACAACCTGTACATAAAACAAAAGAGGTCGATTCCGAGCGTGTCTAGTTTTACGAATGGGATGGATACTCGCAGAACAAGTTGGTTCGTTGCAGCGCGTGAGAGCTGTGCGAACGACGCCATCCATCTTGTCGCGTCGAACTTCGAGCCCGACTCCCGAGCCGGCGCGATCCTTTGCTGCGGTCTCCGTTCATTAGGGATTTTAGAGCTGCCACATTGAAATACCCAGACAGACATACTTTATTATTCAATAACTCAAATAATGAGGCGACGCTTTTGGAACACGCTCTTTGGTCTGGTTAATACCAAAACTAAAAGCAGCCGCTGTTACAATGTAACCGCACTCGCTACAGACTAAAACCGGACTATGCATTCTCAGTTTTATTCGTGCCGTGCATTGCCGTAAGCATCCTAATATTGGAATTCAGGAGCTGAACTACGGCTGGTTAAGTTACGCCAGTTAGTGTGCAACTTTATCATTGTTGGAAGTGCTTGTGCCGATGGTGTCCGGCCCCGCGACCCCCTCCCCGCATTTTCTCACCTCACCTCGCACTCAACCGCCTAGACTAACTTTAAATTGTTAGTTGCAACTTCTCTTTCCACTCGAGTGAACTTTATTTGTTCATTGCATACCGCTTCCAACTCCTGATGACAGTTTTCTGGAATACAATTTAAATATTTCATTAAGATTGTTATCGCGCTCTGGCGCACCGGTCACAGGTTATGAAACAGCGATATAATAAATAGAAACTGAAAATTAAACATGAACTCCATATACATGCCAAAATTTGTTTCAGTAACAATGTTGGTATGATAAAACTATGTATTTCTATACCAAATTAGGGTCTGAATATTGTGCGAGGCGCGTGTTTCCAAGGCGGGCGCAAACGTGAACGGTCTGCTGGGAATACGATATTTGATTTCGTCTCAGGCGGTGATCCGTCACTCCCAAGGCCTCTTGCTTCACGTGCCTCGTAATAAAGTATAGTTACCCTATATTATAACTACCTATACTACATTTGCTGGAAATGGAAGCTGTAATACGTAAAGCCTGTATAGAAACCTTCGTAAATTTGTATAGTATTCGCTTGTTTTAGCGAAGTATTAAGCAAACCATCAATCCAGTGCAGTATACTGTCGGGCAGTATTATTTACGGTCGAGAGCTCAGTCGTAAATCAGTATCTTGCTTTTATACTGTAAGGAAATAGCTCATAACTTTGATTGGCCTCTTCGGCCACAAGGTCGAGCCTTCGCACGGCCCGACCCTATTGTGGGTCAATGTAAAATATAGGAATACACAACAATGCACTCGTAGTGCATGCGAGCTTGTCTTTGTAACAAAGGTTATCGAATAACGACCCTCTTGAAATATAGTGGAGTATCTACCGTATCACAATTCAGGGAATATACATTTAGATCAAAGTAGCAATAAACTCTACAATACTAAATAAAACAAACCTTTTTGATTTTATTATTTCCATTAATTGCAAGACATATTGCATTTATTACTAGCACCAGAACTGAATACCAATGTTAACGTATTGAAAATTGATTGACCTAGGTAGTTGGTTCAGATGATACTAAATTAATGTGAATAAAAAAGGGGGAAACCGCTTAACTGATTCATCGCTACCTCACGCAGTCAGCTACCTTATTCCTTCCCCGAACATGTGTGAATCTCTCGGCCCATCTGCTTAAGTGTAGACAATTTATCCTGGTATTGATACGTGGCTCCTTGAAGAAGGGTTTTATTTATAGATTACTTCCAGCGGTCGTTCAGAAGTGGGTTAGTGTCCCGTAAAAGTTTCCGCGAATGTGGTCCGGCGGCCATTACGGCGATCAAAGCGCTCGCAGCCAAGGGCCCTCGCGGCCTCTCGGAAAATCATGCGTTTGTTTTTATCCCTAACTCAATTACCGTATTCGCTACAGCAGTAATTACGGGCCGTCTTCGAGGACCTTTTTAATTTGGCCCATTGTTAACGGTGACTTATTTGAGGTTAACCTGTAGCGGGTCTTTAATGAGGAAAATACAGGTTTATACTGTCCTTCTGAGGAGAATTTATCATGACTTATGTATTCTGCTACAAAATTTGTTATGTGGAAAGTTCCACCCTAATAAACAGTACATATTTGTTAGAAATATTGAGACGATGTGCTCGATTACCAGAGAAGGAGGTAAGAACTAAGATTATCGTAACATAAACATTTTGAATGAAAAAACTACTTAACAACTACTCTCTTACCTAATTTCAGGCAATAATTAGCACTTGCATAAATAATTTGTGGTGAATCTAGAACAGAATGTCAACTGAACTCCCAGGCTCAACAATAAATGGATATTGAATGACATATCGCGTGTCCGCGTGCCGCTTGTAAAGTCGTCATACCTACGTAACATTGCTATCTGGAGCCAGCACACTATAGTGGAAATGACAGCTGAACCAAATAATGCAGGTTTCATATTTATGAACTGAAAGATTTCCGATCAAAAATAATAATTTCCAATTTTATAATTTGAAGAGAGAACGCAATTTTCAAGTCACATTTACTGCCGCTTGTTTGTTACTTTTTATTAAAATCAGTCACACGATGTAAAAGGGTCAATTTCTTCATCTATAGTAATGGTAAAGTTACGTAACCAGTGGTTGAATATTTATGATTGTGCGTGAAGAAAAAATACCTAAATCAAATATCAGAATGGCTATTTAAATGACCATTGAATTTTCTTCTTCTTTAATTCATTACATGTACCTAATGTGTTTAGGGTTTCTAAAGTTCGAACGATTTACAAAGTCGTGTGTATTTCCAAATACATGTATCTAATTTACTCACTTACGTCCAAATACAACAAAACAAACGTGATTTCGTGCCGAAACTCTACCATTAGCGAGTAAGCTAAGCTTTCCGAGCGGTGTCTTGCAATAGCCTACAGTCGGTTGCAGTATAATTATTTGCAGTTTACCCCTATTAACATCTGGTCCGGGCGCAAATGCAGCCTGCAGGCAAATCTGCCTCTGAATTTTGTGCAGGCCACAATTATTACAATTTTGTGGAGTGCAGTTCAAAACTTAGTCAAAATTAATTTACTGTGTTTAACGTTGAATTGTTGTTGTGAGTATCAAGAAAATATGTTAGCCTGAAATATAACGGATTGATTTTTTTTTTGAGTAACATGTTATTATATTTTCTGTATCTTTACCCAATTATCTTTATGAGTAACTGCATTACTTAATGTAGCTTTAAAAGCTTACATAGCTTATACTTAGGGTTATTGTTCTCTTATTATCAACAGGAATTTTCAACTGCATAGTGTAAGGTGTTCAAGTGCTATTGAGTTAAGTTCTAAGTGATTCAGTAATTGACATGCTAGTAATATAACCACTTGAACTTAAGAGACTCGTGACCCAAGCAGGAATGTACGTTCAGCAAGTCAAGTGATTCCGTGGCCCACAGACCGCTAGTCAGTAATTATTTACAACTGATCCGCCCGTTTAATATGTACGCTTTAAGGAAGCTTTGCGACATTATGTTTCATGTAACACGTTGATATGATAAGGTTTTCCACTTAAGGTAGTCGTACTTATGTTAACATTTTTGATATAACAGTGATTTCATGAGTGGCGACAAAGGTTCGAAGTGTTCGTGTGATTTTCATTTGGTGTTGCTATGTCTCGATTTCATTTTCCACCAATCTCCTTTATTTTTTTTTTACTAGACACACCTGAAAAATTAAGCAGAATTTCATACCGTCACACATGAATACGTTTCTCTTCATTCATAACTTTGGCCACACGCAAAATACATTCATTAGTAAAGTAAATTACTATGGCACGCGTAACTAAATAACGAAACCAAAACACCGGGAACTCGGCCGAGCTGACCTTACATTAACTCGCTAAAACCTACTCGGCGCATCTCTATTATTTATGTTAATATGTATGTTGCTGTAAAACAAAGAAGCACAACGTGACGTGTTATGAATTTGGCTAATCCAGCACGGAACACGTAACGTAGGGTGCATAATTTAGCGTTTAATTTCTTACTCCACATTCTGGTGGCATAAAACAAATACAGCAGACGTATAAACGCAGGCGTGTGTAAAGTTCATAAGCGAGCCTTTCTCTATCCACCGATAGTTAACTTTATTACAGTATTCAACTTTATGCTGTGCGTAAATCATGTTTAATAAACATTATTTCTATTCCGTTTTATTCCGTACTTGAAGACTCATAAAATAACTGAAATGCGAAATCTAATTAGTGTAGTTGCACATCGCATAAATCTTTTTTACGTCTGTTCTTATTTTACAATTACTGCTTGCATGATAAAATAAAACAGTAGGTAAGCCATTTTTTTCGGAAAGGTTGGTATTGCCTGAAAATTCTAACTACATTTACCTAACTTTAATCGAAACGGCAACTGACTGATCAAACGAACTTTGATAAAATTTATTTGATATAATCACTTGCAAATTTCCAAAATCAATTTGCTAATTATTTTACAATGACTTTTTGTAAGTTTAAAAGTTAATTTCAACTTTTCAAGCAACTTTAGGTGCATACCAGGAATTTTAACGAGTAAACCTCGTTAAAAGTTCTCATGTAAGTTGTAAGTTCAAAATTTCTGATAACATTAATGACGCGACGCTTATCCCCCGTAGGTTTTCGTCATGTAGGTAGTGTGACGGCGACGACAGGAAATGCAAATTTCGCCGACTCACCCGGAAAGCAATTACTGCCCGGGCCACCGTTACTCGGGCTCTTGATCGTCTGCTCCCATAAATCTATAACAGGAGATAGACAGTGAACGTTTTGCATAAAAAATGTTTAAGAACCTTTTTTCATCAAGTACAGTGCAGTAGCAGTATTGCGTGGTATTACCACACATTTTTTAAGGTTATGAAATGTGCATCCAGTGGTAGTATGACGAGATCACGCAGTCACGCAGTCACACGCAGAATTCATACTCTTGCAAATAGAAATCAAAAACAGAAACACAGATTTTCATGTTAACGTGCACAATTTTGAAAAACTGAGAAATATTAATATATCTAATAATCTAAGTTAACTACAATCGTCTCAAAAAAAACCCTTTATCCTGTATTTTATTTGTACCTACAAGCCGCAACAGATATAAAATTATATTACAGCCTATTTGAAAACGGAGCGCAAAATCTATAATCTGTTGGAATCATCGTTTCCGAACGTTTCCAATTCCACCGATGGCGTACAAGTGATTTCCGCCGTCTGATGGCAATTTTCGTTATCAATTACCAGTATTGGTACGGCCTTTAGCATACATTTTGCTTTATTCACGGTTAATTTCAACAATTTCTCTCCGTTTGTTGTGTTTAAAATGAAACCCGATGTGTGACTGAGACGAATGTTTTATCCAAATAATCAACATGTTATATTTTAAATATTTTTAACATATTTATATTTTTGCAATGATCGTAAATGAAAAGTGGAATAAATAACGACAATTTTAATCATATACTTATCTATGACTTATTTTCAGTTATGACATGACTTTTTACTTTTAATCAATGTTTTTAAAGGTAAAATGTTAGTAATATCACAGCTAATATAATAATATCTATGTACATAATTATACACAAATAGGTATGTACGCATACCTACTATAATCACTGCTACGCGTTTTCATAGGGACGCGAAAGTCGAGAGAGAAAATAAGGAAATGTTCGTTTACACTAGAGATGCGCCGAGTAGCACTTTTGCCGAGTACCGAGTACCGAGTATTACTCGGTTCATTTTTTTCCAACCGAGTACTCGGCCGAGTAACTCGGTTCAATCAAATTTCTGTTTCTGGTGTGTAAACAAGTACAAACCAGGTTCGCGCAGAATAAGCTTTCATCAAGCCACTAGAGCGCGATGATCCTAAAAGCCCCATAACTTTTTTTATATTACAAAATCCACAACATGATGATAACATAAAATAAGACCAATGACGGATTTATATTTTACTAGCTTTTGCCAGCGACTTCGTCCGCGTGGAAAAGTGACTTCTTTCTCCCGTTTTTTACACATTTACCACTATATCTTTGCTCCTATTGGTCGTAGCGTGATGTTATATAGCCTATAGCCTTCCTCGATAACTGGACTATCCAACACAAAAAGAATTATTCAATTCGAACCAGTAGTTTCGGAGATTAGCGCGTTCAAACAAACAAACAAACAAACTCTTCAGCTTTATAATATTAGTATAGATTTACTAAATTTAAATAAGGTCGCTATTTCAAAGAAAATTTGCTAGCAAAAGACAACAGTCCTTTCGAGTGGTGGGCAGGGCCCCGAACAAGGTAGTCAGAACTGGCACGCTTAGCAAGAGTGATTCTATGAGCACCTGCAAGCACCATTCACAGCGACTGATTATTTTCTGGTAAAGTCTACGAAGAAAACAGGAATTGTCTGTTACTAGAACGTGCAGAGAGCTTTGCACCACCACAACACAATCTAACTTTATAAAATTTCATATATTATTTATTAACGTTTTCCTCATTTTGTCTCTACTCATTCATTATCATAATTGAGGTTGTGACAGATTTCCCCAGTCGTTTAGATGATATCTACCTAAATATATTGCTTTATTTAAACCGAGTATACTCGGCATTAAAACCGAGTTACTCGGCCGAGTACCGAGTACAAAAAACCTGCCGAGTACGCCGAGTAGGTACCGAGTATTAACCGAGTACTCGGCCCATCTCTAGTTTACACTGAAAGGAAAGGGGCAATAAAAATTCTAAATATTCGCTAGCAGCGAGGGGCTGGTCAATTTGTTTAGGCTCTCAGATGTTGCCTCGTTCGACGACGTCGATGACCCTACTCTCCTTTTGTACTCTCAACTAAGCGACGATGTTTAAACATTACACAAATACCTAACCCTATCTTCATTCTGTAAGGCCATACTACCTTCAACATTGATGCTCGAACTTTTTAAATTTCTATATTATTATTGTTGCACGCGCTACGTTTATTATTTCCTTTATTTATTGATTGAAAATTTACTAATTAGACTATGAACGATGCATCGTTCGGCGTTGGATTTAAGGGCAGCATTTTTAAGAGATTCTTCTTCATTGCAAGTCTGTTTCCGTGCTCTACTTTCCTATTTGTCTAAGTATTAACTCCTACTACGGACGGTGACGGAATATTTATAGATGGTTTAGCCATCTATAAATATTCCGTCACTGTCTGGTGGGTACTGACCAACGTTACAAGGTGTAATGTAACATATTACACAGCGAGTATAAGTGCAGTCAGTACGTCAGCAGTGCGGTCTGTCGGTTTTTTGGCGAATCCTTTAACTGTTACGCGGTTTTATACAGGGTTTTGACAAGCATGTTACGCCGATTATGCTCGATGCGAATGTTACATTATACCTCGTAACGTTGGTCAGTACCCACCTTTACGTTTTACAATAGACCCTATCTATCACAATATGTCAAGCGCGCCACTATTGTGTCGGTAAAAATCTATAAAGGTGATGTAAAAGTATGGGTAGTGTGTGTTCCCCTCACTTGTCAATTTCCATAATGGAACGACGGCTTTTCGCTGACCAGCTGTTATTATGCGGAACGCCTACATAAGCCTTTAATAAAGCGTAGGACGATACGATAATGGTGCCAGGAACAATGATGAAAGCTATTGTTCCGCTGAAATGTGGATTGTTTTGCGATTCAATCAATTATTAATTTAGGCGAAACGTTGGATCATTAAACGATTAGTTAGTTAATGCCGTTGCTGTTAGTGTAGCCAGTTTCAACAAATATAGAACCAATTTCCGTAGCACATTTGTAGGTTTTGGGTAATTTATATTTTTGCTTACTCTTTAGTCAAGATCATTCTGTAATTAAATAAGTTATAGAATGTCCCATCCAATCATAAACATCTCTGCTACCAACGCTGTTTCACTGTTACCAACAGAACCTTATCGTCTTGAGACGAAATATCGCCAGTTCATCCGCGTAAATTTTCCACGTTGACGTGTTTTTTAATAAAAACGAACCCAAAAAGAAACTCAGTCTAACTTAATAACCTCACCCACTAAACGGGTTGCGTCGTAAGCAGCCTACGTTGTATTTGCGACTTGTAATATCATCTACGTTTTAGATAACTCTTTGTGAAATCATTTTTCAGTATACTAAGATATCCAGTTGTATACTAAGGAGTAAATAAACATCATGTAAAACATAGATTAGGTGAAAGAAACCTGTTTCATATAATTATGATGAAATTGACGATTTGTTGCTGTTATTTTGTTTCCAAGCGCCTATTTCGTTTCCCCCTTATTATGGTTCTTGGCATTAACTGCTGGATCGATTGGGAAAGTTGTGCACCCGGATTGTCGGCTGCGGAACCCGCGCCAGGCTGCAGCCGACGGGAGAAAGTGAAGGTCCACCCACACCCCCTCCCCCTCAAAAGAACCGCAGACGTCAGGGAAAGTCCTCCAGAGGGAATCCTGACATAACATTGATATTATTACGGCCGGTCCCACGTATCCACCCCGTACTTACGCATTAACATCTTTTGTCCGAAGCCACAATATTTTTATGATACTGCGAAATATAATAAAATAGCTAAATATATTGGCACGCACTTCCTCGAAGGGGAAATCCGACCGAGACATCTTTTCAAAAGTTTAATATTCTGAATATAAAACCCTCGACTTTGGGTCGAACCTTTATTTGTAAATGCCAATACACATTTCGTTGAACTTTAAGTAACAAGCAATCATACTTTTTGCTGGCAGAATTTATATGCAATGTTTATTTTAGAATTTGATGTTGAAAATGGATTTTTATTTTACTGTAAAAGCAATGTAAAAATAGTACATAGAGTTTAGAAGTGCTGTTCGAAATAAAATATGCAAATACAAGTGGATGAATTTGGATATCTGATAACATCATGCAGACAAAAAAAATGAAAAATGTTTTCCATGCAGCGGCTGGTGCTTTATAAGTAAGTTACGTGTAAGAGCGGAGTACTGCGCCGTAATTTAAGCTCTCTCACTAACGAGCAGGCACTCGACAGAGGCGCTCCCGGACTAGATGATATTGTGCGATTTGTGCGCATTGTTTTCATAGTGCGTGTACGTGCGCAATGCACACGGACGAAGTAGGTCCATTATGTTACGCGCGTTATGTGACATACTTTGAATATGGACATAATGACAGATAAGGAAGCTAGAATTGATACAGGCTTGAGGTGCAACTGGCAGCAAACAAATAAAAATAAAAGGCTGAAAATCTGAGCTAAAATAAGCCATGGACGTTCGTAAAACTGGTCCAATTTATGTTAAATAGTATTTTTTTACTAATATTCATGTTGAAGAACGAGCTTACTGCTCTCATGTAGCCAGAGCGCACTATGTTACTGTGTACTGCTGTAGTTTCTTTTTCATCCCTCGCGGGGCAATTGTTTGGAGTTGCTTGAAATGCAGCATTGTCTCTGAGGGCTTAGAAATGTTTAACTATTAACCTATTAGTTCTTGGAAAGCCAATTATATTGTACCTGTATTCTCTTAAGTGTTAAATAAATTGTAAACGAATGTGAGAACATATTATAATCTTGATTGAATATAAAACTAAACTTGTTAAAAGTGTTTGATTGTACGACAGTCATGCGCGGATACACCGTTGTGGGCACTGTGGGCATGCCCACAACCCTAATCACAATTTACAAAGTGCACCGTAGAAACTTTTTGCCATTTTACTAAATTAAGAAGCATCTTAAACAAATATCTCATTCACACTTTGTTCAGTCATTAATTCTTTGCTTGCTTTTATAAGCGGCGTGATCCGTGAACCAAATCATCGCGCGCTCGCTTCGCTCGCGCTTTAATCTTGTTAAAATTTTTATTTTGATAAGTCAAAAAACCGAATTTTAGCGCTGTTATTATTGTTTTGGTTTCATGAGCGCCGAAAGCCAAATTGTAGCGCGGTCACTTCGTATGCGCTTTAAATTTTATTACATTTTTGGTTTGATGGGAGTCAAAAGCCGGATTGTAGCGCGCTTGCTTCGTTCGAGCTTTAGTTTCAACCTTGTTTAAATGAGTGTTGAATATAGATTTTTAGTGCGTTCGCTTCGCTCGCGTCATGATTTTTATCATGTTATTGGCTTGATAGGCGACGAAAACCAGGCGCGGAAGTCTCCACTTTTACCGACTTCAAAAGACGTCGTATGAAAACCTCTCCCCCCCCCCCCTATTATTGAAAAACCTACCATACCAAACCATAGCGTGCCCACAACCTTTTTGGAGTGCTGGATCCGCGCCTGACGACAGTACTCACTTATTTACTTTTCGACGAAAATCGCTTGCACACACGACACAAAAGGGGCGCCACTTTAAACAAAAGACGACGCGAGGTGCAAGCTGTTTTGGCTCCAGCAGAAATCAGATGGTGGTGACCTTCACCGTCTGAATTCGAAATCCATTACACAAAACTACAAACACTGAAGATCTTTTTCATATAAATTTGATAAAACATTTTCAACATTAAGTTAGCTAAATATCGAACAAAAATATAAACGCGGAATCAGCGTATACAGTAAATTTCAAAACATAGTCAAATTAAATTTTAGCCGAGACAAGGCCCCGGGGAGGTAGTGACGCGATCACACGAGCCGACACGAGTCGCCGTCATTCATAGTTCACTGCTAATTAGCCGCAGCCTCCCGCTCCCCCACGCGTCAACTCAAAGGTCACCACTAAACGCGAGATATTTGAGAATTATTAAATATACCCGAATGCTGCTTACTCTGAAAAACAAGAAAAATTCAGCGCTTTACTGACAGAGACTAAAATCACATTGTTTAATAAACTCCCAACGGACAACAAGTGTCACCAGAAAATAGACGCACCGCACCGGCTGCAAGAAAATGTAGGGAAATTTCAATTCAAGCCACTAGACTGCACAAAAGCGTTCTTGTACGCTCATGAAGCTTGTTTTGTCTGAATATGTCCCATCCCGTTGTAACCGAAACAGAAACGCAAACGAACAGCAGTCGACCGGTGACGGGATCGCATCGCATTCAATTTAACGATAAGCTAGCAGAACACGTCAACACTTAACGTTTTAGAGGTCGTAACGTGAGTTTCCATTAGCACCTGGCCGTCAAAGCAAGTGTGATTAATCTAATTTATCCGTTTGATGCCGGTAATTACACTCTCGGAACAAACGCAGCGGGGCGCGGGAGGCATTCTTTCGAGCTTACGTACTGCCCCCCTCGACGTCACTCAACTTAATGGTTTACAGCACATTAATGTTTAGTACTTTCGAAACGATGATTTTATTCGTCGTTTAATTTTCAACGAACTCGTAATCGCGTCAGATAACGTCATCTTCAAGATATACTCTTTCTTTTGTGCTCGCTAAAGTAATGATTTTTAATATTAAGTCACGTTTATTTCATATCAGTTTTAATTAAAACTTATTACAAGGGGGTTACCTTTTCGATTGAGACCCCGAATCTCGGGTCCTACAAGCGACTGGTGAGATATTGGCGTTGGCGTAGACTTCCCCCAATCTTCCCCTCACGCAGATAATTAACTGCAGATAGGTACGCCCATAGGGCAGGCAGGGGTGTGTATGGGATCAAATTTTATCCACGGGTCTTTAAAAAGCGGTGAGCCTCGAGAGCTCGTCGGTCGGATAGGGTTGCGACAATTTGCTGGGGTGGCTAGGTAAACGACCGTGATTATATTGATTTTTAAAAAGACATCTCTGTCAGCAACCCTTTTTTATGCTCCAGGCAATCAATGTTTTCCCACATTTGCGGTGTCACACCAACAAAATATTGATCGACACTAAACTTGCACCACTTTTCGAAAGCTTTTTATAGCTATGAAAACATGGAGAAGATTTTTGTAACGAAAGAAAATTAAATATTTAAACAAGTTCTTATATACTTCGTATATTAAGGTACTAATATGAATTTTTACACTACAACTTTTGGGGGAAATACTTTTCTAACGGTAACAAAGTTTTCAGGTGTCACCATTGCCACTGAACATTGCGCTAGAACTGTTACTCAATTTATGATTTTATGTTGTGTATTAACAGTAAGTAGAAATAAGTACGATTGTTCAAATGGAAACATCGGACGGACTTTATTGAACTCCACGATGACAGTGCTTTATTAAAATGTTCTTTGTTTTACTTCACTCTTTGATATTGAATGAAACAATAATAAATATTGTGTCGTGAAATTATTCACAACACTGAAATATTTGAAGCAACTAGCTTTATTGAAGCATGTTAACCCCTCTGGATTCTCGAATGTCTGGCATTGCTTAAATTATGACTTTGAAGTCGTTGATATTCAAATAAGGTTATCGAATTATCTTTTGATATGTCAGCCGGTAGGCTAATCTGCATACTTATGGAGTTCCATTGAATGTTGCATTACTCGAGTGAAAAGAGTTTTGTTTATTGGCGAGCTCAGCGCCCCCTAGCGCCTAGCGCGAGCATTGTTGGTGGAATTAACGCAGCAGACCCCGCCAGACGTATAAATCAAGCGACTAATGCTACAGCATCCGGGCCCGGCTCCGCTTGGGAACGCGACACATTTGCTAGCCCATTGTACAGTCGACAACACTTTGGCCGAAACCTGCAACACGACATATTAATTAGAGAGTTGGAAATCAGTTACGCTTGAAGAAGTAACAGCTAACCACAAATTTTTAGCACGTAGGTACTTGGGACTAAACAAACAATCGATGAGATTCAGTCCACAGTCACAACTTATCAATCACCATGTGTGAAAGGGTAAACATAAGTAGGTACGAGTATGCGGCAGGTTCAGCGACGACTTCAGCTCCTGTAACATTACCTACATAAGCCAGCTGATGTATATCATTTTTGTGAATGTAGAATTTCACCCTCTCTTTTGTTTTAATTTTGAACACGGTAGCATCATCACATCATGCAAGGATGCGCCAATCGTTGGCGTTAACGGTACACGCGGCGCGGCCCCTACCGCGTCATGGCAACGACAGGCGGAAGAAGGGCGCGTTGTAATTTATTAATTTCGCGAGATTTATATTTTTAAAACAGAACGACTATTCCTGTGTTGCGTTTTACGAGGAGCATGTCGTCGCGCTGATTACCGGAGAAATTAATGGCATCCGGAAAATTTATATTCAGGAACGCATTTATTTATGATTCCCATTCCATGAATGACTGGAAATCCGGAACTCAGTGATGAAATGTTATGTTTCATCATTTGGCAGCTACTTTATTTTTCTTTAGAAAATATTTAATACTCAATCGTACAGTGTTTTGTTTACTTTCCATATTTAAAAAGTAAGCGTTGTTTGCATTTATGAAAGACGCTAGAATAGACTGTTTAATATACAAATACTGTTGCCATAAAGTGCCAAAATTAGGATTGCGCATGCCACGAGGGTTCGGGTATTAGACGCTGGCAACCCTCAATGTTATTAACGATTATTCTCTTACCCAATATTGTCCTCCCCATGTTTGTAAATTGTTTTATGTATTTACATTCTAACCTTACACGGAAGCAAATATATTGTCTTTGTATTTTCACAAATAAGAATTTGTTTGCAGAATACATCCTTAAATCGTTTTAAACCCGTTATTTGTTTCTTTGTCAATCTATTAACCACTTTACCTGTTTAACACGTTCCGGGATAGTGAACGCTTTCAGGCGTGAAAACTTAACATCTATTGTGTCTGGAAAAGTGTTCCGGAACGTGTTATGTAGACATCCTTTCTAATATGAATAGAAAAATAAGAAGGAACTTATAGACAATAGTAGATTGTTATACAAGGGGAGAAAGCGACCCATTTCACTCGAGATGTTTCTGGCGCTCGAACGAAGTGAGAGCGCCAATAATTCGAGAGTGAAATGGTGCTTTTACCCGAGTTAAACATACTTTTTTTCATTTCGACTGTGAGGAAAAACATTAAATTTACAATAGTGGTTGTAGATGTAATGGTCAGGTATTATGTAGTACAGCGAGAAAGGAAAACTCAAGTTTTTGCACAAAAAGACAGTTAATTTACAGTTCTCCATACATCTAACATGATAAGAAAGAATAACGACACGAATACATGAAAACAGTACGAAAAAGCAGACGATACGAAATAATTAAAATCCTTGTAAATAATATCGATCGAATTTTCCCCACAGATAATAATTGTCAAAATTTTAAAAAGTAGGCATAGAGTTCAAAAAGAAAAAATGACACTGACAGTGTAAAAAAAAGTGTCATCTTGGTATTATGGCGGGAAGCCGAATATTTTAATCACAGATTACTTAATGTATATTTTAATTATAGATTGAATCGATTAAATATTTTTAAATCAACGCTCATAATGAACATGTTTTTCAATGTAATAGCTAAGCAAAAATGTTTATTATTTTTATAATTTGATGTGACTCAATTATCTATTATCCAAGCTTTGACTGCATGTCTTGACTCTATACCATGCCAATTAAAACTAAATTACTTTCCACCCTAGGGATGGATAAGCTATTTTCCACCCGGCTATCTACACAGGAAAGTGCTATTTTCCGAACAGGAGAGATGAAAATGTAATTTTCCTACTTGTACTTGTGCATTTTCAGGAAGTTTCTTTAAACTAACCAACATATACAAAGTTGACGTTGAGCCAACTAAGCTCAACTCTCTCTAGGAAACCATCCGTCAAAACAGAGTAACAAAAACAGACTTTCTCGTCACCAAAAACATATTTCGCTTTTCGTCCTGCCAAAACTAAGCAGATTCAGATTTTCGCGTTCATTTATTAACACATTGGCATGCAAATTCGGCATCACGGGTGGACTAACTTCGGCTTCAATGGGCGTCTCGTTATTTTGGGCAACTACAAAGCGACTAGCGGACAAAGTTAGTGCGACAAAAAGCATAGTTTTTCATTGGCGCGACCGCCGAGCGTCGTCTCGCCGCTGTGAAGATCAATAGTTCCACTACCTCTGCACATCTTTCCTTGGATACCGTCTTCCCTCAGATTATAAACTGTCACCACCACAAACGTGGGATAGTTTATAGACATAGTCCCCAAGGTACGGATCGCTCTATTCCACTTTTATAATGTACTGAGGCAACTCGTAAATTATTGGATAATATGGTGGGACACTTTGCGATAAGTAGCGGTGGCCGAGGGATTTGTTTTTTTAAGACACACAATCAGTTTAAAATTAATGTGAGCGAGAGCATATAGTACTTAATAATAATCTTCATCTTACTAACTGAGCAGATGTTTGTGATTTTCTTGTGCAAAAAAACCTATTTCCAACTTTAGGATTAGACCATTTTCTTTTACTGACCTAAAATTCTGGTATCCAATAATCGTATTTACCCTCGTATATACCCTCCTTTATTTGCTGCTTAACTTTACAAAAGTTGAGATTTGCGTACATTAAAAATAGATATTATTATAATATGATATTCGACGCTCAAGTACCATTAATGTAATGTCAATTGGGCTATTTGACATAATCTTCTTATTGAGTGACGCGCCGCCGTCAGCTTTAATGAGAGCCTTAACAAGAGCCAAATAATTCGATAGAGGGATACCTTTTATAGTAGGTATTTATTGGAAAATTTAAGTTCAATAGCCTCATATTACGGTCTCCTTGAACGTATTAAAGTTACCTATTGGTTATTTTCAATTAAAGGATAACCGATGGATTTGAGGAATATACCTACCTCACCTCACCTTTTTAATTAGAAACCCGTTCTACATTTTCAACTTTATCTAGATAATAAATTAGTAGTAATAAAACGAATCTTAAACGCATTTTAATAAAGCTTAGTTCAGTATTATCTACCCATTATTTATCAGCTTAAGGTATAAAGTTGATCATTATCCCTTAGCCGTTAATAGCTTTGCGTATCACAGCTAAATAATAATTATGTCAGTCGCATAATTTATGTGACCCAAGGGTACTCAAGGTGGTACTGACTAGATATATATATTGGAACAACGAACATATACTTTTTTATCAACATCTATGCATGCTCCGTCTCCCATATGTATATGTTGCTTGATGATTCGATCTGTGCGATCTAAATTCGACAATTGTCCGCAAATGATTAGGACCTAAACACATTATTCGTCGTCGCTCGTTTGTGGCTTCGTCGGAACCTGAAATACACCAAAAGCACCTCGTAGAGTTTTGTGATGTAACCTTTTTTCTGGATTAGAAAAACAAGATACTTTTATTGTGTGTTGTGAGTGTTGTGGAACACACAACACTCAAGATTGAATCTGCATGGTAAAGTTACGTAACCAGCGGTCGAATGTTATGAAGAAAAAATAACTTTACTAAAATTTTAATTTTAAATGACATTTGTTTAAGGTAGTTTTTCTTCAAAACACATACAATCGTAAATATTCAACCGCTCGCTGATAACGTAGCTTTACCAGCGATGAAGAAATGGGGCCTAAGTCCATGACTTTTTGTAAATCAATTAATACCGCAGAAGGTCTGCTTTCGTTTTCCTTGCCTCGATTCTCGCGTCTGTCAAACTTCTTTCATGTGGTAAGTAATTCGATTACGTTTAACTGAAAAAAAAAACAAGTAATACCATCACGTAAAAAAACTGCTGCATGAAAGAAACAAAAACTGCATTTACTTCGAAAAAGAAAATTCGATCGGCAAACTTTTTTCGAATGCGAACTGCACGAGAATTGGCATCCAGGAGCTTTCTACTTAATCCAAATAAAATTATAAACATAGGTAGTTTTAACTTTCCTAAGCAAGATATTTGCTCTTAAATAAAACCGCACCGCAATGTTACTGCGGTAAATAAAAGACAGTAGGAAGGAATTGCCACAATAACGTCACTGTATAGTTAACTCATTTTATTGGAACACATCGTTTCCACAAGCTGAAGGTTCAATATTGACTTACAAAATTGCTTTAAGTCGGTGCAGCCGATAACAGTGAAAGCTTATTTGGAATGTCAACCTTAAGGAATGAGCTGAGGAGTGGAATTGCTTCCGGGTCTTGTTTGAGCTAGGTGTTGTTACAGCCCGCCACGCTTATTGGCATGTCCTTAGAGTTTCCTTCCGACACATGAAAGATGGTTAGGATTTTCTGGTAAAATTCTACCGGGTGTGCGCTTAGAGAATTCCCAATGCTTGTTTTTATTCTGAACACACTCTGTTTATCTATTTTAGCAATTTAGTATTTCACATTATTTTGTTCTCTTTTATGCTACAGTAAATATACACGTGGTACAGTGAGTTAAACGCCTATGTCTTGCTTTTATTGTATAAGCTCGCATTATTACGGCAGATAATAAGCTTAATGAACACCATAACAATATTACCTCCACGTCCGACTCGTTAATGCAGTTCGGAAGGCTAGATAGTCTGTCGAAATGAGAGAAAGTATTATTAATAAAGTTATTCTGTTTTCGGCAATCTCGCGTGTACTCGCCCGTAGAAAATTAATAGTATAGTGAAACTACCGATAGGGATAAAGAGTTTCCTCTCTCTCGGAGGTGAAAATGGCCCATACATAGTCTACAACAGTCATTTACGAGGCCTATATCCAATAGTATTTTCCAATTTCCTGACCGGTGTGCTCATATTGTAAATGGTACTAATATTCGCAAACCATTACATTTTAGAGGAAGCGCTTCCCTATTACCGCTAGATAAATTTTGGTCACGTATCATGTCATATTGTGATCCTTGTATTAGTGTAATAATTTTTTTTACGTCGGTTTGGTATGGTCTACGTGCTTTCATTGCTAGGTCAATAGAACATTAAGTACAGTAACTTAAATCCGATTTTTATAAGAAACGCCCAAGCCGTTAAATCTCCGAGTTGTACCGAACAACGCTAACAACATAAAAGTTTTGGCATCAACTAATTGGGCAAGTTCGTACACTTTAAAAACTAGCTGAGTTACGGCTGAATTGGGACCCAGCCGGAGTTCGGGTTGAACTTGCATTCGAATTAGATTCTATGATTACATCCAAGAAGGTAAAGCAACAGCTGCTAGGCAAAGCAATAAAAAGAACAATTTCGATATTACTTTTTTAATAAATTTTATTTTAAAAGAGTTTTAGGTAAAACTGACTTCATTTTGTGTAAGCTTAAGATGTATGTACTTATTCGTACCGTTATGTTCTACAGGGACAAACCTGTATGGTTTTGCTTAATTTGTTGCTTGATTTTGTATTAATATTTGCATGCTAATAATTTGGCAAGACATGTATGTGCGCACTTTAACCTCTGTAACACCTTTTGTACCGTGTTCTTATGCAAATAAATAAATATAATCTAATCTAATCTAATTTAACAAATCAGATTTATTTAGAACGAGTAAACCAACCACTACTCGCGCCAAAATTTCCCCGCAACTACGAAAGTCCGTTCGCGTTCAGATCTCCCAGTCACCGCCCATGCATATGTACGCGTTGTTTGATTGATCTTTGAGTGATTTTTCCGAGATGCAGTGCCAAAGCCTACGCGGGTAGGCGGGCGGGGTCGACGCCCGGCGCAAGGGCGGGGAGGCTTTGCACTTCCGCCTCGCAGCACTCATTTCCGCATAAATAGTACCCACCTCGCCATATCAAGATGTAGGCCTACGAGCGATGATTTGAACAAGCGGAAGTTTCTTAGTGTAGTGCAAGAGTGCATTTCGCGGTAGGAATTATTATGGCCGTTTCAAACGGGCGTTTCCCGTGCCCCCGTGCATAGTGGGTTTCTATATTATTTACCGGGTAATTCATATATATGTCCCTGGCTTAGCAGTAAATATTAAGGTAAATAACCTTATTACAAATGAATAACCAAATTTCAATGAGTAGGTACCTGGTAGCGTGATGTTGTGATAAAGGTGACAGCTTTGCAGTTGCATTCAGGTGGTTTCATATTAGTACTGGGGATATGATATTAATCTACAGCCGGGAATCTCGCTACGACTCGACGCTAACACTCAAACGACTTAACCAAAAGCTGATATCAAATCACTCTTCGATAAGGATTTACGAACTCCGAGATAAATCACGTTCTACTTTGCTTTCTGTTTATTTTCATATCGACAATATTGGGTATGACTAGTCAGTTTTATAAAACCATTTCCTATTTCGTTACAAAACCAACAAAAAAGTCTGAAATAGAACACAGGTCTTTACAATGGCGTGAGCATCCAAAAGAATGACATAAAAACGTAACTAATCATCACAGACGCGACTCGTGTTAAGAGAAACGCAATTTGAAGTCTCCCTTAAAAGTTTCGAAAGCGAAGCAGTGTGGGTGAAATAAAACAAAGGCTGGCACGCGCCGCGGCACTCCTGCTGAGTGCTCTGCTTTGTGCCCGGCACAATACACGCACACCCACAGTACCTGCACAGCCCATCGACTGCACCGAACGATATTGTTACAAGAGTTATAAGAAATAACCCGCAATGGCTCCGTCTCGCCTGCTTTATTTACTTTACCTCTCAAGGGCAGTTGCGTAGAGTAAGAGGAGAAACATACGTTTCTGCATTGTAACATCGCGTCAATCACTATTCTGTAAACACACTTTAAGCTATTTCTTGAGAGAGTAAGTTTAGATTGTACATTGTATGAAAGACATTTTGGTATAAACAGAAACCTATAACTCAACAATACATAAAGTAGTCCTCTCAAACAAACTCATTGTTTGTGTTACAAATAGGTTCTGTGCTTCAACTTAGTATAACTTATTTATGGTAAACACTATTACTTACATTGTTTCTAGGAAATGCCAACCTGAAATAAGGTTTTAAGTTTCTTCTTTTCTGCTTTATTTGTTTCTCGGAAAGTGCCCGTATCTGTAAAATGGAATGCTGCATTGGCTACATTTCTATTGCTACAAGTAAATTGGAATTGAAAAAAGTTGAACATTTTTTTTTAAACAAAGGTAAAGATTTCATAGTGGCCATCATCACAAAATTCCGTTTGACACCGAATCTCTCGGGGGTGCGTAATCGATTATACCTACCTTCATCAAAAGATACCCGAATGTAAGACTACGATTTTTCAATTGCCTCTAATCAGTTTCAGATATTGAATCTTGATTTCTAATAATTTATCACTATACCTGCAAAGAAAAAGGAAGGGAGGTCTGTCGAGTCGTAGAGAATGCGGTGATCATTAGTGTGGGGTCTAATGAACCTCTCAATGAGATCGCCCGCGGAGACAAGCCGGGCGATAGGACACCTCTCGAGATATTGGGACGGGCTTTCTGGAACGGTGTGCAATACATCTTCGAGAGCCCACTTCAAAGTTGAGGAGGATTTCTTCTGTTCGATACAAGTGACCCTAATAGACACTTGCTGACGCCGTACTGAAACAAGTTTGAAGAATTTACTTAATTTAATTTCGAAGTTTCACATTGAATAAATTTCAAAGGCATCGATTCTTAACAGTGTAGTTTAATATTTTACAGAACATTAGTTCGTGTATCTTACCAGCAGTGAGCACAATGTTTAGATACTTCGTAGGTACCTGCTATCTAGTTAATTAGCACATCGTGACATCTCACAGCCCTTACCACGCATTGCTTATAATAATAACACCTTTCATAAGTGTCATTTCATGACCTAAATTGAAATAAAGATTATGAATTTGAATTTGAATTTATGTCAATAACTTAAGCACAAAAAGGCAGTAGCACATTTGAATATTAAAATAACGGTTCGCGGCAGTTCATCGAGCAAATATAGAGACCATTTCGCGAGGAGCGCTTATCGAGAGTCGGCGAGCACTCTTCGCTCGAAAGGGTTGCTTTGTGCCTCCCACAGCTCCCACTAGAACCACTTTGCAGCAGTGAAGACAAGCTGTCCTTAAACATAATAAATTCTCTTAGACCAGCATGCCTCGCAAGCTGACTCGCGGACATTTTGCACGGAATTTTGAATAGAATGTCCTTTTAATTCATTCTATTTGATTAGCCTAGGACTCATACACATCCTACACAATAGAATCCATGGTATAAAATGCATGTTTTTTTAAAAGAAACATCTATATAGAGGCCACAATATCGTAGCGTAAGCTCTGCTACGATTTTAACGCAGTAACTATCTAAAAACAGGGAGGCAACGTTTATATGGAACAATGTGATCCCTTTGTCCAATCTACTTTAAATTTTGCATACACATTCTTGTAGTGATGTTTTGTGATTGTTGTTGCTCTCAAGGTTATTCTTTGAAACATACCTAATAGAATCTTTTATTTGCATCTTAATAGGGTAGTTAAAATTATATAGGCCTCCCCCACAGTTTTCTACAGCGACCGGTCGCTAGCGGCATACAAAACAGTATGATCTTGCGATCTTTACAAGGTCGTTTGACCATCTTGTCGGTGAGTACTACGCTGCTCCTTTGATCGAATCGAATCGATCGTCTCTAAACTCCAATCTAGAACTTTTCTGCAAACTTTATCTTTTGTTGGGGAGGCCTTTGTTCAGCAGTGGGATTCCTTGGGCTGGTTATGATGATAATGGGATAGTTACCTAAATTTCCCCGAAAATCATAAATAATAAAAATAGACAAGTATAAAATAATACTGATATAATATAAAAGATAGATAGGTACCTGCTTATGTTTAGGCTGGCCGTCGGCCCAGGGGCGGATGTAAGATATTGTAAATAATAGACAATCGTTGTGAGAAATGACGTAACTATATCGCTATTTTCTAATTCGGTTCTAATGGTGCAGCTGAAGGAAGTGTTCTCGAGCCGGGGCGAGTGGTACTCACGAAGGAAATGAGTTCAATTTACCATTATCTCGGGAATTGACTGGCGCGACCTCGCTCCGCCCGCCGCTACTTGTTACCAACTTATTTAGTATGACAACCCGAGTAGAAAACCGTTGCGGAAATTGCAGGGCAGCAAATTGGATTCAACTAGTCAATTCGCATCAGATTTGTGTGTATTTTTTGCGCGGCACCCGCCACAATTGTAGGTTACCGGGTCGACCAACGGCGCACGAGATACACCAATTTATTTAACCGGACGGTGAAGCGGTGGTAAAACGTAACACATTTACTCTTATTTGTGCACTTTTGGACGGTATTCAAAAACACATATGCAAATTAGCACTGGTTTACTGTTGCGCGCAACCCGGGTTGAAATAGCCACCTACTTAGGACCAGCTTAAAAGTAATTCCTCGCCACGTGTAACATGGAAAATACCTTACATATAAAATCCTCCCTCATAATATTGAAGCCTAAAAGGATTCTGATCAATACACAGGTTTCAGCTTTTGTAAGTTCTTTTGATAAAAGCTTACCTATTTATGCCTAGAAGCCTACATAAAATTTGCCAAGTAATTTATTTATTTAGGTTCTACTACGTGTAACATATCCTTTTCAAGAAAAGAGTAGACAGGCTGGTCTTTGCTAATCAATCAAGCATGATGATTAAGCCTAGTTACCATCAGATAGATACTATAAATAATACGTATTTTAATACTACAATTTGTGAGATTTGATGTTTTGTTGCTTTTTAAACAATTATAATACATACATACATCAGAAATCATCAGACACATACGTATCTACAGGAGTTTCACTGTCTCACCCATATTCTCCTATTAATTCCAGAGGGTGCGACGACGTGCAAAGGTCGCTTGAACTACTGGACCAAGTGCTGAGCGAGTACGACGAGGGCGGCGAGCCAGGGTCGTTGGAGGCGCGCGTGCCGGCGCCGGCGACGCCCGCTACCCCCGCCACGCCCGCTACGCCGGCCACCGACGACGACTCGCCGCTCGCCGGACACACCTCCGAGGACGATGGATACATGAGCATGAACGGCAGAAGGTAAGTTATCATAAAAAATCGAAGTGTCACTTATTTATATGCCCGTCATTCCTTCCATGATATAGTCCACCAGCTACATCCACCACCGACGATGACTCGCCGTTCGTAGGACACACCTCCGAGGACGATATCTATATATCGTTCATTAGCATGAACAGTAGGAAATTAGCTTGGGACGATGGATATTATGAGCATGAACGGCAGAAGGTGAGCTAGCATACAACCTCATCGATCACCAATTCACCATACACCCTCTATGCCCGCCACCGATGACAACTCGCTGCTCTTTTGTAACATCTCCGACGATGACGAAGTATAAGTACATGAACACTAACGGCAGATGGCGAGCTAACAAAATGGTCTCTAGTAACTTATACGCTCAACCATCACGTGTGCGATGACTCGCTGGCCTCACTGCTCGCCGAATACTAAAATAATGGAGAGCTTAAACAACATATGAGCCAATCCGCGATGAAATGCTCCTAGCTCAAGTATCGTCAGCCATATGAGGTCTTACGTCGATTCACCAAACACAGAATATATCGATGTATGAACAAAATTAAAGTTAGGTTAGTTTCAAGTCTGATTACCTTTATTAATACTATACCAGCCACTTCTAATGACGCCACCTTACCCAATATATCTTGGGTTCTGATTTAAAATAAGCATAGATTCCGAACTCAGTATCTCTAGGCGTCTAATTCGGATTTTGAACTATTAATCTGAATGGTTTCAGAGCGAAGTTCGCGTTGGGTTTCCGTCCAACGGAGGAACGCGAGGAGCCTTCGCCGCCGGACCCGCCGTCGCCGCGCTCGCCGCCGCCGCCCGAGGAGGCCGAGAGAATTATCTCCACGTTACTACCCAAGTATGTATACCTCTTGACAACTTTATAAATGATCGACACAAAACAGGTTACATTGTCTTAAACCTTCATGGTCACTAACCTTAGAATAGTGTTAAGGGATATTTCGGCAGCGAGCGCAATAAAAGACAAGGACCGCCGATATAATAGAGCCGGTATGCATACACTCTCATGTGTGCTCACATGCATGCATTTGTTTTTGATCGTTTAGTAATAGTTATTTTATAAAAGTAAATAACTTATTTTGTGCCTAACTAACCAACCTTCAGAACATCATAGTATCTAGACAAACCTGCCATAGGCTTTAAGATACTATTATTTAAGGCGATATGTGTATATTTTTTGTTATAATAATAAATAATAAAATAAATAATAATATTAATAGGCCTTTGCCCAGCAGTGGGATGCTTACAGGCTAACTTTACTTTTTACTTTTTTATTAATATGTCAGCCAATAACAACCCACTCGCAAGTTCTCTTCAGTTACTCCGTGATCCATGTCGCTTGCAACGGTGTCGAAATATCGGAAGCTCAAAAATAATAAGGTGCATGATAGGAATCCCCTAACTATTCTAAAGATAGGTTACATTAGTAGAAGTCAATCGCTAAACGAGGCGCACTGAATTATAATCACGTTTTTCCTCGAGTGCGTGTACCTCTTTTCACTATGACGTAGACAACGCGGTGCTTACGAAATACAAATACAAACACGCCCACCGCTGCCACTTAACAAGCAGGAGGAAAAAATCATCAATTGCCAAGGACGATGATGCGTGTCTATAAAATAACACACATACTTTACCTGACTGAACTGCCTATATTACACGTGGGAATACAGTACGAAGCCGGCATCTGTAAATAATTAATTAAGTTACCAAAGTCGCACCACACTCAAATTGAATTATAATCGAATGATTAAAAATAAAATGTTTTATAAATTCTCTTTTTCGTTTTTCAGGGTGTCCCCAGCGAATTCTGCCAAACGAACTATATCGGTTGAACAACGGGAAGCAGAAGAGAAATTGGATTCGATAATCAGTATCAACGGGATTACAACTGCGACGCAAACCACCTTTGTAAGTTTTCATTTTACATTCATTTCTTGACATTATATTCTAGTTGATTGAATTCCATCAACTAGTATATAATTATACAATTATATTGACTATGTAGAAGCAGGTATATAACTTGCTACTACCCTTAGGGTGATAGATGAATAAACGAATATTGAATTTAAATTTAAATTTCTACACAAAATGGCAGAATATATGAATCTTACTAATGTTGTATTATGCTACCATATTATTTTAAATAAATGATTATGTTTGCTTTGAAAATTTAATTGAACTATTGTAAATAAATTTAAATTTCCATTTTATGATTTCAGCCAAAAACCAGGCACCAGCGCCCCTACGGTTGGGAGAAGGACGACGATACGAACGGGTTCCGCTTACAACAGCCGCCGGCGACGGCCTACCGGTTCGCCTCCTTGCAGCACGGCGCGCGGCCCCCGCAACCAGACGCACCTTCCTGGCTGCCCCCCAGACCGCCCCACCAGAAGGTATCACCCAGCCTCGAGAAAGCCCCAGTCTTCCCTTTCATGGGCTTCTCCAGCGAGTTCAGCGACAAACCGTACAATGAACACCCCGTCACAATATACCCCGGACCGAACATCCAGCGTAATAAGTCGCACTCGCCGACCTACAACATCCAGAAGATATCACCTTCGAACACCAAGAAAGGTAGCATCAAACGCGACAGCCGGTCGGACGAGCTGCTGTCGCCCAAATGCAAGATACCTCCGCGGACTCTCGCCGGTTCTATGGAGAGGCATAGAGAAGTGTGTAGAGGCTCTACGGAGGATGTGATGGAGGGCTGTGGGAGGAGAGGCACCGACGAGGAGCACTTCTCAGACGACTCTCTGGAAGAGTCGTTCCCGCCGCCACCGCCCGCAGTGACCACGCCTTCGAAACGCAATTCCATTGCTTGGGAAGTGTCTCTCGATGGTGATGATCCTCTACTGACTCCTGGTAGCACTAAGGTAATTATTTTATTTTTATTAATTGCGTCTTACAAAGTCACGCTCATAAGTGGTTAAAATTAACCGTGCTATGACAACAGTGGGGAAGTATGGTGGGGATGTGGAATAGAGCCGTTATGGGGTATTTTAGATGAAATTCGTTGTAGATATTACCCCTTACAATTTTATTACTAAAAGGCTGGACCATACTGTATAATAAAATACTGATGTTATTTGTTTAATTCAAATTAAAGTACAAATATTTAAATCCCACAGCTGCAACGGAAATTGATAGCCGCTTTGTTCTAGCGCACCCCCCGTAAAGCACAGTCGGGGTCTTTCTAATTAGGTCCCTAAAATGGAGTGTACGTACTCAATTATTAAAATATGGAATAGTATTCAAGTTAACTTTAGTGGAGCAGACAAGAAACATTATGGAGAAATGTGACTACAAATGAACATTCGTAAAATTACTCATACTTACGAGTATTTATCAACACAAAAAGTATTTATTTATACTACGTACTTTTGAAACCTTCAAGGTCTCCATTTGTGATTGAGAACGAGCATGCAGGTATTCAAAACCGTGTTATCCTTATTTACAGGTTATTGGCAGGCGAAGAAGAAAATCAGGCGACCAATCACATTCAAGCACGAGTTCAATACCACAAAGAGTGGATGATGATTGGGGCGATGATTACTGGCCTCCGCCTCCGCCAATAGCCCAGTGCGAACCGCTCGCCTCCCCCTCCTCTGACGCCGAGGACCCTCGCCGCGCACAAGACATGGCCTCCGGAACCTACGTCATACGAAAGGGGAAAAATCGAAAACAATTACCCAGTTTCAACAAAAACTCATCAAACAAACCAGCCAACATCAGCATACTCACACACAGTCAAAGTCTCAACAGAAATTTAGACACCGACAAATCTATAGATGGCTCTAGTATATCAATTAGTTGCTCCGGCTCCGTAGGTTCATATAACTCGAGACCCAGTTCAGATTTAAGTTTACCCCAATCTCGATACAGTGTAGATCTCAATTCGAGGTTAAGTCGTGAACTCAATACGCCCAATTCTAGGTATAGCATAGATCTCTGCACACCAAACTCTAGACTGAGCAAAGAGATAACGTCACCTAAATCAAGACTAAGCTTAGATCTTAACAATGGACCTGATAGATACATTACACAGGAATATTTCGGTCATAGTCCTAAAAGTAGAAAAGTACCTAGTGATAAGAGTGCAATATCTAAATCTAATGTGATTCAGAGTAAGCTGTCACCACAAAACAGGTTCACAGATTTCAAGAAGTATTCTTCGACTTTCGATAATATACAATCTTTGATTAAAGAAGGAAAAGTTGAGGAGACAGCCCAGCCGGAATGCAACGAGACTGTCAATGAACTGACCATGGTGCCTCCAAACATGGTGCGAGTAGTATCACTGCCAACTTTAGGCGGGGACGGCGAAAGCAATAGCGCGAGTCGACAAGCGCTCATCACCACTGTCGAAGAGGAAGAAGACCAAGAAAGTGGCGAACCAGAATCAAGCGGAGAAACCTCTCCTCTACGGAAAATTGAAAACAATATTACCGCTATACTTAGTCAAGGTCGGGACCAAAAACATTTTACACCATATATACCTAAAGACTGGAATATTCATAAGGATGAATACTGTGATGAAGTGTCTAAGGATATATTAGAAAACAATTTCCGTTATAGTTCTAGGGAGAGACAAAAGAGACATGATATACAAAAGTCTTCGAGTCATAACGAGATTCAGAATCAGCGGTCGATAGAGCGTCGCGAGCGTTCGTCTTCAGGACGTAGGTCTAACAGTATGCACAAGTCGACGAGTGCGAAAGATGTGCCGGTGAGTTTGATGCGTCAGCCGTCGTCATCGGACTCCGCAGTGTCGAGTGGAGGAGATTTCCCTCTGAATGTTCAGATAGTAGAGCATTCATACAGACACCACCCCTTGCCTCCGTCGCCGAACATGGTCCACGAGATGGGCCCACTGCCGCAGACGCCAGAGTCCCCGAAGTTCCCTCCTCTTCCGCCCTCGCCAGTGCAAGAGGTGGAGGATGAATACACGGAAATCATGCAAATCACAGAAAAGCGGCACCCAAAGAAAGCTGACACGCTTCCGACACCAACTTTAGATTCTAGAAGAAGGTAACTGATATGAATAAAAATATATATTTTGTTTAATTTCTTATTAATTTGGTTTATTTCTATTACTTTTTGATGCTCTCAAGTCAATATTAGTTGAGAATGTAAGATTAAGGACATTTAATAAGACATCACTAATTTCTTTTATTCGTTTTCAGGCCTTCAGAACCCCCAGCGGTGCCTCCGCATCGCGACACCACAAACAGCCTCAAGACGCGGTCTATGGAAACCAGTTACAATAAGAATAGAAGAAGTAGTCACCATAATTTCAAGAGCGGGTCTACTGACAGAAGAACCTTACCAACAGGTATGAATTTAATTTTCATGTATTGACTTATCACCACATGCTATTTACAGTGCATTCCCTAGTAGGTAAAACATTAATGTAAATTGCATCCTTTCGCCTTTACAGTAGAAGCTAGAAGCGAGCGATATTACCACTTTATAGATATAGGCAGCCTTCTCTACAGCCTAGTCACTCGATAGCTGAGTGAACTTAGTAACAGAACTTCTTTTCAGTTAATGTATCATCTACTATATAAAAATAAGTTGGGTTTTCCTCCCTGACGCTATAACTCCAGAACGCACGATTTGCAACTATATTGCACTATTTCCACGGGTTTGCATTCGTTGGAAAGGTCTTGGGCTCCGTGAGGTTTATAGCAAAGAAAATTCCCATAAAACGGGGCCGGGCGGAACGGGCTGGGGGTGAAACGAAGTTCGCTGGGACCGCTAGTAACTAGGTGTCGCTAAAACTAATTCTGTTTTATTTTTCTCTTATGTCACGGGGAATTTCATCATAATAGTGACACACACGTAAACGTTTCGATTACTCAAATAATTATGAACATACTAACCTTTGATTAAAGTAAAATAGCGGAAGATAGACAAACATAAATATTTATAATATTAAGACTAAAAAATTACACTCAAATAATAAACTATTTTGTCGGCATAGTGTTGCGCAATTTGGTGTCAGGTAGCCGTCCACGAAACCGACGATATACGACACCCCTCGGCTAAAATTCTTCTTTCGTGAAGGTCAACATTTACTGAGACTTCGCTTGATCCTAGATATCGGTGCTAGCGGGGCTCGGCGACGAACATTACAACGACAAAACAGGGAGGCGGCGGCTGCGGGCCGGGGTCCCCTACAGACGTCGGCCAGCCTGCCCGAGACGCCTGTCTTCGCTCGAGGCTGTGACGTGCCCAGGACACCTCCTAGGAACTCCTCCACGGGACCGCCACGAAACAACACGATGAACTCTATACAGTCAATAGGTAATATATATTATTTACTTTGCAACCTCTATGTAGGCTAATAAACAAATCGTGCATGTTCATAAAAAAAAACTTTTGTTGATAGCTACAGCATACAGATAACATATTCAGGATCAACTCATAACGGCATGCTTTATATGGCGTCATCACAATTTGTTAAGGATTTTCGGTATCACCAGAGAAAATTCTAAAATACTACCCTATTTTTTTACCCTACCTTTTTAAGGCCCCAGAAAGCTTTAGGAGTCTCCATCTTGAGAGTTATGTTGGGTTACTTTTACATTCGTTAACAAAATTAGAATGGAATATTTTGAGTTGTGTTGCTGAATTCGTTTGCCTTTTTCTCAGGTTTCCTTCTTTCTGGAAACAATGAAAAGTAGAAGCGGAAAAGGCTATTGCTATATAAAAGTAACAACTAAGTGGCAAGTGATGAGCGCAAACGCTCATGACAAATGTTATGTAATTGCAGCTGAGTCAACACGATAACTTTATCAGAGTTTAGAATAGAAGGAAACAAAGAAAACGAAGAGTAAAAAGGGTAATGTCATATCATATCAAAAGGTAAAGAGAAGAGTGAAAGGTAGAGACGGATGAACAAAATTGCAGAATCAATTTTAATTTTTACTTTGTTTTGTTCTGGGGAGTACTTACCTATTATCCGGGATATTTATATGGCAATATGCATTTCACTTCTTTCACTTACTTCAACTTCAAATAACCCGTAGTCCAAATAACTCTCGGAAAGTCATTATCAATAGAAAGCTCTTAACTAACTCAGCAGTTAGCAACTCATTTTTTTAAATGTGCCATCGACTTTCATGAGGGCAATATCGATTAGGTATACCTAACCTACTTGAGCTCTTTCCATTTTTCACGTAGCATTTGAGTGGCATTCATGTTTCCTTTGACAATCATTCATATCAACGGTTTAAAATTGAACCAACAACCATACGGTGGAACGAATGTTCTGTAAAAGTCTGTTTAAATATTATTGTTAGGTACAATATGCGCGGTACTTACTCAAATAATAATTGATTCAAGTTCAACCATGGTTCAACGATGGATATCAATTGTTGATAATTCTAATTTTGGCAATAGCTCCGCCGTACCTCTTTTCTTTCAACCCCATTGTTGCAATATCGTTCATCACCACTTGACCTCAACAGACATTAGTTAGTAAGCGATCTATAAATAAGTGAATTATTTATCGTGTAAGATAAATGAGGGCATTGATTTCCGATGGACTTTATGTTTATTATTATAGAAGGCGGAATATAAGCTTACTAGGTATTTCCAGTTTCACTCATGTTGTGCGAACAAAATTCATACATATTATGTATACCTACTTGCAAATGCAAAAGCAGTTACATTTCGCTTGGCAAAGCACGGGACAATTCTACTGATGAATTCAACATGAAAGTTACAAGACAGGGTAGGTACTTATATTGCAAAAAGCAATCTCGTGTATGTAACCTATTAGGCACCTACAATTCTGATGTCTATAGTAAATATTTTGGATAATTGTTATCTTTATTATCTCCTTTTGTTGTACAGGCAGCAGCGCGACGCTCGGGGGCTACGGGCGCGGATCCCTCATGGGCGCTTCGCCCGGAGTGTGCACGGGCGCCGACCTTTTGCGGCTAGGCGGGCCTCCGCGGGGCTGGTACCCCCGCCAGCGACACCGGTCAGTATCCTACTACACACATCTCAATCAATCAATTTATTTATTGCATGACTAGCTGTGCCCACGACTTCGTTCGCGTGGAATAGTGACTTTGGGTAGAGTTTTTAATTATTTAGGCTTATGATTTTACAAATAAGATACTTAAGTATGTACTTATAAGTACGCAAGATATAAAGTATTTATATAAGTTAATTAAAGTAAATATTAGTACTCACTTATCATTAAAATTGGCCATTGTTAGCAATGAATTGTAAAAATTAGGTTTTATATAAAAAAACATAATAAGTATTTAAGAAAATAGTGAGACTTCGTCTAAGACAACCATGGCTCAACTATACTACTTCCGCCTCCAAGCTTTGCACCCATCTTCAAGTCACCCTGTATTACTTAACTAAAACTATAGGGCGATATAGAATGCTTAGTAAGCTTTATTAAACTTATTTTGAAACAAAATCAGTATATTTATTATTACAACAATAAGAAGCAAGTAGTACATCAAAGGTGATCAATTATTATTACCATACCGATTATTTGGACGTTCACAATCTGTATTTTGATTAAGAGTTCCTTTGTCTGATAGGATTCTATGGTTACTTTACTTTTTAACTACTAAGTACTTTGCCACAAAAACTACTAATTTACTAACATTTTACTTTGTTGTGTGGAAAGAATTGATCTAAATATATATTTTGGCAAGTACCATAAAGTAAAGTACCAAAATTTCATTTAATTTATACAAACCAATATGGAGGAAACACTACACATTAAATTAAAACACTTTACAGATTCATATCCCACACATTTATTTAAAATGAAATAGAGGGCCTGACGTTTCTAATTATTATCAGCATCCGTGGTCACAGGTAGACCAAGAAACTACCATCGCTCATTAATATCTATTGACGTTCCTAACCACCCAGAAAAAGCTTATTGTGTCTTGAGATCTTTCAGTATGAGATGTTGCTTAGGTTGGTCTAAACATAATTATAAAGTGGTTCTTTGTTACATAAATAAATATAAATAAATCAGCTATTTGTATTCTTTAATCTGCATGCCTATACTAATTGTTGATTCACTGATGTAGAAGATGCCACAGTCACATTCCTGTCTGTACTCCCCTGCATCTTGGAGAGGTATGTGATGTGTGTGACACTTGAAAGGTGGTAAAAATTGGTTAATCTTCTTGTTCAATTGTAGCGGGTTTGGCACGGGGTATGCAACAACCTTCCTTACATGTTAACAATGTTTTGGTTATCATTGCTGCCCCTTGTTCTCTGAAACAAAGTTTTTGTCGTGATAGCTATGTATTGGTGGCATTTCTAAAGACTGTGAGGCTAAGGATAAGAAATATTGTTTATTGTCTGCGTCAATTTCTGAATTATCTGAATATGAACTGTATGAGATTAGATTTTCCAAATTCAACTGGAAGAAACTCTTCAATTCTTTCTCTGGAAGAAGAGCTTCACTTCTTATTAATTATTCTGCAATCCTACCAGTTGAATTTTTTGATGATTAGAGTTTAGATGAATAAGAAAAGCAGTAGGTAACATACTGGTGGGTAAAACTGTAAAAGTGATATCTACATACCGTTAATAAAACATTGGTGTTACATTATACAGGTGATAGTAAGCAACAACAGGTGATACTGGAGAGACCATTGCAACACATCAGTGTCTTATATCACTTGTGGCTTAATCCTTCACATGTGGCGTTGTTGCTCCTCCTATTATTTACACAGGCAATTTTCCATAATTTCCATGCTTTCAATCACAGATGAATATTTAATAATCAATACTTTGTTTCACTTTGTTTTATTTTGATAGATTGAATGACTTGACATTTGTTTGACAATGACTTTAGACATCAGTTATTTGTATCTGTCAGTATCTGTGTACAAAGGTATAAGGTTTTTTTTTTTTTTTTTAATGGCTCGCGCGATTTGCGCATTACCAGTGTCGAGGTAAAAGAGAGGAAACGGGAATTTAGGGAAAAAAGATCGGGTTACGGAATTTGGATAATAATTAATAGATCAGGGAAGTATGATAAAAATTAAATAGAATAATATTTTTTTTTTTTCTTTCTTATTTTTTTTTTCAACAAATTAAGTCTAATAATATATATGTATGATTTAGTTTATATTTTAATATTATTAATATATATAAAAATACAAATAAATTTATAAATTATGAGATCATTACAATACAGAAGCGCAACAATGCTAGTAGGAAGAGGAACTTTGTAGGAAATAAGGTTATCAAGGAATGAGGAATGGTCATACAATGGACAGGAAAAGAAAATGTGATTAAGATCACCCTCGTCCAATCCACACTCACATACTGAAGTATTCATAATATGAAGTCTGGCCAAGTGCACTGGCGTGCACACATGACCTAACCTCATGCGGACGATTATTGAAGTAAATCTTTTACCAAACTTAGCTTTATAATACCAAGGCTTGCAAGGAATTTGTGGTTGAACAAGAGCATATAGTCGGCCTTTGTGTTGGCTAGATGACTGCCACCACCTGGACCAAGTATCATATAGGTAAGTTTTAGGTAAAGCAAGCAAATCATGGCAAAAAACTTTATAAGGATACATATCACCACAGTGTACTGCCTCGTTCGCAAGGCGATCGGCTATTTCGTTACCGGCTATTCCACAGTGGCTGGGTAACCAAACAAATTGAATCGAGTAACCATCCAGTGCACATTCAAAGGCAATTTTTCTAATATCAAAAATTACAGGATAAAAAGTTTTATGATGAAAAGGGAATTTATCTAAAGCCTGAAGGGCGCTCTTAGAGTCTGAAAAAATTACCGCTTTTTTTAATTTATAAATACGAATGTACTCTAATGCTTTAAATAGGCCGTAACACTCTCCGGTAAATACAGAAGATTCAGGAGGAAGTTTTATTTTTTGAACCACTTTATATTGAGCGTGATAGACCCCAACACCAACACAATCAGAAGGGGAATGTTTAGATGCATCAGAAAAGACATAATGATAATCATCAAACATTGTATCTGTGATAAATCTGAAACTACAAGATATATTTAGGTCTAGTTTGTCAAGCAAATTATAGTGAATTGATGGGGTAAAAGTTAAAGATTCATAAGGGATAGAAAAAATGGGAAATTTGTTAGAACGATGCGTAGGAGAAGAGAGAGACAAGAACTTCTGATAGCTTATTATTAGGCATGGCAAAGGTTTATGAGCCCAATAATTATCTTGTATCATATCATTAAGTGAATGAAGCTTTTGTATGAGAGGGTGATTTTGCAACTGAATTACTCTGAATAAGAATCTATCAGACAAATACTGTCTTCTTAGACATAAAGGAGGATCACGTGTTTCAACCTGAAGGGCGTTTATAGGACTTGATCTCATGGCCCCAGTTATTAAGCGCAGAGCCTTGTGTTGCACAAGATCCAACTTCTTAAAAGCTGCAACGTTAGCAGGTTCTAGCAAAAATGTACCATAGTCCAATACGCTTCTGATTAATGCATTGTAGATCAACTGCATTGATCGCGGGTGGGCGCCCCACCAGACGCCTGATAGGCATCTTAGTAGATTTAATAGTTTTTCACACTTGAGCGATACAAAGTTGCAGTGCGGAACGCCTGATAATTTAGAATCTAATATTACCCCCAAGAATTTGTACTCATTGACAATAGGAATGATATTACCATCATAGTGTAATTGGAAAGGTGGGAAAACGCGTTGACGAGAGAAAATGACCACAGCACTTTTAGCTACCGAAAGATTCATACCATTATTATCCATCCAATTCTTTAGGAGATCCAGGCACGATGAGAGTATTGATTGGGCCATCGCAAAGGATTTACATGAATAATATAAAAGTAAGTCATCTGCATATTGAAGGATCATAACGTTTCTATTTAATGACGATTCTAGATCAAATGTATATATATTATACAGCAGTGGACTTAACACTGAGCCCTGAGGAAGGCCTTTCCATACAGAACGTTTCACTTCAGAAACAACAATGCAACGATCTGAAAGGATACGTAAAATGAAATTGCTAAGTAAGCGGGGAACTCTCAAGGCTTCCAATTTAATTTGTAAAACTGATAAATTAACGTTATCGTATGCAGAATTTATATCTAAGAATATAGCTATAACAGACTCATTAATAGTGAAGGAGCGACGAATATCTGTAACAAATAAACTAATACTGTCCAGTGTGCACCTACCTTTTCTGAACCCGAATTGACTATCTGCTAAAAGGTCATTGCTTTCCACATACCACTCCAAACGGTTTTTCACTAAATGTTCAGCTAGCTTAAGTAATACAGATGATAACGCTATTGGGCGGTATGCAGAAGAGTCAGATGGGGACTTACCTGGTTTTAAAACTGGTAACACTATCTGAGACTTCCAAGATGGAGAAATGTCACCTGTCAACATAATGTCATTGATAATGGCCAAATAATAACAAAGAGCACTATCGCTTAGACTGCCTAAAAATGCGTATGAAATACCATCGGCACCAGGAGCCGAGTCTTTAGTCCTATGAATAACACCTTTAAGTTCGTTAAGTGAAAAAGGGGAGTTTAATCCATGCAAATCCTCTGAAGATAATGGAAATGGGGTTAGGTTCTCAGCAACCCAGGCAGGGGCTAAGTTATCTAAAAACTCATCTGTTAAGGAATCAGGGATTGTGTTGAAAGAAGATTCAGACATAGCCGATCTAAATCTTTTTATATTTCTCCATACTAAGGTAGACGGAGTGTCTGGTGAAATAGAATCACAGAACTTTCTCCACCCATCAAACTTCTTCTGTTTGAAAAGTTTACGTGTTTCCGCGGTAATTAAGGAAAGTGCTTCAAAGTTATCATTATTCATGTCACCTTTGTAATTTTTTTCGGCCTCTTTACGTTTTTTTATTGCTAAGGAACAGTCATTATCCCACCAGGGTGGAGAAGGAATTTTATTAAGAGATTTTTTTTGGGGAAAAATTTCATTTGCTGCATCTATTAAAATCTTACTAAATGTGTCTGCACATATCTTATGATTAAAAGAGTCTAAAACTGGAAGAGATGATAATCTACTTTCAACACTATCTCTGTATTTAGTCCAAATATCATTACTTTTGTTAGGAATGTTGTATCTTAATCGTGAAGGATGATTTGATTTAACAGATTTACTAAAAGGGAAAGATATGAGTATCGGGAAGTGGTCACTACCGAATGTGGATACTAAAGGTTCCCAGGATAGTGAAGATGCTAGGTTAGGTGTACAAATTGAAAGGTCTACTGCACTAATGTTTTGGCCTGGTAGTGTACGTCGTGTGGGAGTTCCTGTATTTAGTAGGCAAACATTCTGCCTATCCATAATCTCAATCAAGTCATCACCATAACTATCATTAATAGAGCAACCCCAAGACTGATGGTGAGCATTAAAATCTCCTAAAACTAGAAAAGGTCTAGGGAGGGAAGAAAGTATATAATTTATGACATCAGAAATATGTGAAGATGGATGGGGAACATACAATGAAACTATACATATATTATTTACACTTACAGCTACAATGGAAATATTTACATTATAGGCAGGGAGTGGAACTATAGAAAAGGGCACTGAGCTTTTTATTAACAGTGCAGTACCACTATACCCATCAGGTCTGTCATCTCTGACAGATGTGTAACCATGCAACTTAAAATGTTGCATTGGCATGAGCCATGTCTCTGACAGGGCAAAGACAAATGGCTCATATTTGTTCAACAAGTAAATTATCTCACTTTTCTTACTGATCACGCTGCGACAGTTCCACTGTAGCAGCTTAGCTTGTGCCATTGCCATCTTGAATGACTCTCATACACTTTTCAATAATATAGGCAGCGTGGGACGGTGAATTTGAATTTGATTGGGAAACTATATTAATTAATGCCATAATTAATTCTGGCAAAGAACACTGGGAAGATTGTTGTTTATCTACAAAGTTTAGTGCGCACCCATTAGCTGGGGAAGGAATCATATTTTCTCTAATGATGGCCTCATGGCCTTCTTTGTCATAGCCTTTGTTAGTCCTAGGAGGAGTACGAGGTTTTAAAAATACTGTTTTTTTGTAGGAACTAGACGGTGACTTTTCTAAAACAACTTGTTTATCTGATTTAGAAACTAATATGTCGGCGTACGATTTAGATGCAGGAGGGTGGATTTTTGAAGCCTCAGCATATGACATGGACTTTGTAGCCATAGAAGTTTTAATATTTTTTTGCCGAAGAAATTCATTGCATGATTTACTTGTAGCATAATGATACCCTGAACATAAGCAGCAGGAAGCCTTAATCTCATCAGTTTGACAAGTCTCTCCTGAATGTTCTTGGCCGCACTTAAAGCAGCGAGGCTTGGACCGGCACTGCAACTTTGTATGGCCAAATCTGCAGCAATTATAGCATTGGATTGTAGGGAATATGTACAACTCTACAGGTAGGGCATTATAACACATAAATATATGCTTAGGTAATACTTGGCCATCAAATGTTAAGACTATTGACTGTGATGGTTTCCAAATTGGGGCTCCATTGACAAAAGTTTTGTAGTTAAGACGCCTAACTTTTATGATTTTACCACAATCATCAGGGACTGTTATATTTTCAACTATTTCTTCAGGTGACCAATCTGCAGGAATACCTCTTACTAAACCCATCCTAGTGACATTAAAGGAAGGAATAAATGCCTTGTAGTTATGAGTCACCAAGCTATTGTGAGTGAGGAATAAATTGGCATGATTGGAGTTTGAAAACGATATTGAGATCTTGTTGCGGCCTATTTGTTTAACACTGCCATTAACAATGCACTGGAATGAGTTTTGTTTAAGGAATTTTCCGAATGTGAGTGAATGCATAGTAGCACCTTCATTAGGATCCTTTTCTATTTTCTGCACATGAACTACAAAAGGAGCACTGTCAGATTCATTATAAAGATGACGCGCAATCGGTGTGGGATTGGAACGAGGCAAATCTGAATCAGCCATGTCAACTTGTTGAGATTGTTGAGAGGGTACCGAAGTATTTTCAGAATTTACATCAGCAGCACTAGCGTCTTTTTGTCTTCGCTCAACTTTTTCCTGATGTTTCCTACTTTTCTTATTACGAGTACGTTTACGTGGCGGGCCAGAACCCGATGTGGAGTAATTTGAATGTTCTGGTTCTGTTTCTGATTCGTGAGAAGTCACGGTAACGAAATTAGCCGCCGGAGGAACATCAAGCTCCTCCGGAGGATCCGGGTCAGGAGGGTCGTTCATGACGAAATTAAATTGTGCAAACTTACCAGAAAATCTGCACTAATTCACTACAAATACAAAATATATACACAAATAAGCGAACTAACAAGAAAAATATATACAATACTGATCTATTTCAATGAGAAAACTAATTTTTAAAACTCTAAACCAAAAAAGGCGCCCGTCGCGTCCGCGTTTCCCGCTCTTTTTTTCAGGTATAAGGTTGAAAAAGTGACACTTGGCGCGTTTCGTTCTACTGAAGTTTGTTTTTAATATTTTTTTACATCGCACGGAAACTTTTATTTACAGGCATTGTAAGTATCCTAAATGTTGCTCGATGGTTTAAGCTACCACTGTTCAAAATTTCATTTAAATTGGTCCAGTCGTTTCGGAGTTTATCGCGAGCAAACAGACAGACAAACAGAGAAATAAGAAATTCGAAAAAAATCTAGATTAGTGCTATTGCACTTCTTACATCCCACTGACTCGGTTTTAAGCATTTTCTTTTATTGTACAGAAATTCGACCTCTACAATTTTATTATATGTATAGATTATAGGTCATTGTAACATTTGGGCAAACTTTAACCTGCGCATCGGGCGTACTAAAAGTATTTAATATTTATTATAACTAAACACTCACAATTAAAAATAAATAAAACACGCCTCAGTGACGCTAGGGGCTACGGGCGGTATCTGAAGGATGTACACCTAAGCGATCGTTTTCCCCACAAAACCGAAACGAACCGAAAGATGGGAATCTTTACAAAAGTAGGTTATCTATACCGGGTTGTTTAAAAAATACCTACCGGTACTCCAAAGAAACTTTTTATCCTCTAATAACATTTTGCATGATGGCTTATAGTTACCTAATAATCTAGGCTAGTACCGTATTACCCAAACTGTTATTATAGCACCCTGGGCTTGGTGATCACATCATCAACTTGATGGTTGCTTCAATATTCCTCGCCACCGCTATTAACAGCCTGCTCTACCACACAGGCCGGCCTCTATCGAGCACCTGGACAGACTAACGGCGACGAAGGCGGCGGCGGAGCACCCCGCGCCGTGGGAGGGCCCGGGCGCGCGCAAGCCGCTCACCCTGCCGCCCAACCTTACGCCCAAGTTCTTCCAGAAGTCGCCGAGAGAAGCCCTAAGGAGGGTCACCAGCTTATTAATACGAAAAGGTAAGCTATCGTTTATAAGTTCTCTAACACAGGTGCTCTATTAAAATTATTTCATTTATTTCGCTCCCACCTTCTATCCCACTTTGCTTCTGAAATAGGAAAAACAAGAACACACCCCATGAACTAAACAATTCTGAAATTAAAATTATGCTTTGCTTAAGTATAGGTAGTCTTCAAAAATTATTGCTTTGGGCCTAATTTAATTGTTCGTTCGAGCGATACGACACGACCTCAGCAAGAAGAGAAGCTAATACCTCACACTAAAAGCTCGCATTGATCGAATGCAGAACATGTTTCCAAATTACCGTTTTACATGTCAAATCTATGAGCTAAATAAAAATAAAACATACAATCATAGTCATTAGCTCTACATATTTTAAAGTTAATTCGCTGGAATGGTCTTCTAACTGTACTTCAGTATGGAATAGTGAACTCTAGACCTATTTACCTAATTAATACTCCCGTTTTGGCAAAGGTACCGTGGAACACTGGAACGTTGTATGTTTAATATGTACACTGGAACATATTAAACATACAACGAGGCATACCATCTCCCCAGATCAAACGATTTGAACTAACGCCAAGACGGTCATCAGTAAACTACCAACGAGGCGTAATCACTCGTGCCTGTCCGACCCCATGCGAACAACATGTGGTGATAAAATAAACACCAGTTAAATAAACAACTGCCAATAAAAGTTTTAAACGCCATGGAAGATTATTCTTAGACGGCTGCGCACGTACAGTGAAGATACGGAGTAGATACACCACTATGGGTATATTCATGATATCAGCTCACATGATCGACACATGTTGAACTTGCGTCGCGTTACGAATGACATCATAGCTGTTAGATAGCACCAACATGTTTATTTTTAACTCTCTTGAGTGAGTGTATTTTGCTTCCTACCATAAATTACCTCCTACTGACACGATCTTCTATGTATGGACAGACTTTAAATAATATCTACATATTTAGAACACGTTTCTAAACATCATGTATTTTTTTAATAAAAGTCTAGCTTATCTCCACAAATAGGGCATATTTTTTTAAGACGAGGTGTTAAAAATTAATTAAGTAAGTATCTTTACAATGTTAAAGTAGATACTCTTTGTTGATACTGATAACGATAATGATAGTTTCCATTTAAAAATCAATTTGTCATCAGAAACTATGGTTATTTATTAGTTAGATCTAGATCAAAGAAAGAAGTTGTAATATTTTCTAGATTCTAATAAAATTATTGTATCTGGTCAGTTATAAAAAAGGCGCAAGGTACCACCAAAATGATGAGACAATCTGTTCAGCTAAACCGGATTGCGTGTGTCCGGGTGTATCAATAAAGAATTTCAACTAGGACTTTCATATTAGAGTTTTTGCAACAATGCAAAAGTCAATTCACAGCACTTAAAAATCCAAAATAGGTACCTAGAGAAACCTACCTACCTATGCACCTGAGTTGTACGCTAGGAATTGGAGTTCAATACCAAAAATTCAAATTCAAATTCAGTTATTTTGCATAAAAAGTTGTTAGTAGTTTAATTTGTTTTTTTTTTCAGTGATTCTGCCATTAATACGTTTTGAGATTCGCTGCGTCACATTCACAATAACAACAAGTTACAAGTTGATTTAATACTTATCTCTAGCAGCAGAAATGTTTAATAGATATGACAGTAACTAATATGTTTACGGTTACGTGGTTCCATCACTCCTTGGTTATACTTACGTAGACAACGATATGTCGGATTGTTTAGTCTAGTACATTTATTTCTATGTACCTACAGCATACATCATACATTATTTCTCTGAGAAAGGTCGGTAACGGATACTTTACTTAACTATTGTGATTTATATGGACAATTTATCACCAATCATATGCATGGCTTTGAATCGAAGCCTTTGATCACAACATAACTAGCCAATGCACTTGTGTTATTATTATTATAGTATGCAAAGGTGACGAAATGCGTCATAAATACTTGGATAAATTACATCCAAGCATAAATAGGACACATGCCCTAAATGTCAGGCCGGAAAATGCCGGAAAATATCAAGCCCACCCCATTACTACATATGCGGCAGATTTTTAGAACGTACCTACCTAAACGTGGCTTAATTGACACGTGCATTATTGTGTTTACTAGCTTTTATTAATGAAATGAATCCATCATTCTTTCAACACTCGAAAATCGCTAGTAATATGTGTTGGTGTACTCATTACCAGGACATTCAACCAAATACAACACCGTAAGACCTCAGCGTAAGACATATAAAACTAAGATTTTATCAACATACAGCTTTTTATTTTTATTACAGTTACCGGCTTTCTTATTTATTTAGTACAGTTTTGATTTACCAAGTAAACTTGTTTCATATTACTAGATAAATAAGGTTATTATGCTTATTAGGCTTATTTATCTATTCAGTGATATTACCTGTCAATATACTCATGTATATGCGAATAAAGTTAATTCAGTTAAATTGATTTCATCAGCATATACCTACCTCCATTTAACTCAGAAAAAATAAATTACAGTTACTTTCCAGTGGTAAATCGCTTACATTCTACAATAATATGAATCATTCCAATCATTTCGGCGCGGTAGACGGATAAAAATTTAAAATCTGTCGGAGCGCTGACATTAAATCAAGATTTTAACAGTTATAATTTTAATGAGAAACTTTATTCGAGAGCTAACTCTTCTACCAACTTACATAGTTAGTTTTTTGCAAAAAAAACTGGGCGTCTTATGGCTCCATGACTGAAAATTCAACTTAAGCCGAGCACCACACCGACAGATAGAGACAATCTAATAAAAGCATAAAAACGTCAATTAACGAAGTAATTATAAAGAAATACCTCGTTAACTCTCTTAGTAAAATAGATTAAGAATTAAGTTAATAGTTTAAGACGGAAATTAAAAAACATAATGCACATTTTTAATATTTTAGCTACATAGTACATTTATTGATGCGTTAGGTATGGTACGTGTTAAGTCTTCATTTACTTTCTGTCTAGTGTTAGCTTTCTCTCGACTTCAAGTTTAAAAAAAACAATAACTATTGCAGTTTTTGCGCACACATAAAATAACTAGATGAAACCGACCCTTAAAAGATTTAGTTCGACTGGTCCTCGATAGATGGCGCTAGCAGTACGCATCAGTGTATTGCGAACCCAGTAGGTACCTTCTTCTAATATTACATTACTACGAAGTAGGTATGACTCATTTCATTACTGTGGTGTGGCATTTACGTGGAAAATGAATTGTGTTATAAATTATAATAATATAACGCATTATCTTCATATTATCAATATGCTGCAGCTTTTCCTCTATCTTATCCTTGTCATACCTATCATGTGCCCAGTAGGTACCCAATGTTGACTTCTACGACAGCATTTAAATAGGTAGAGGTTGTAAGGTTACCTTTGCCAGGCAGGCAGGCGTTATAATTACATACATCACTTTTATTACAACGCCTGTCTACGCATTCGTGTCACAATCGTGAATTATTCACATCATCATACAACTGCGGGGCGAGCTAGGATCCTGTTATTATTACAATCTAAATAAACCGATCCATTCGAGCTGTGTAACAATAAGGCGCTAACAATCGCTCACGGAGCCTAAAAAGTTCGACTGCACAATAGTGAATAGCATACAATGGCGATTCAGTTACCTGCGGCATCAGTATGTGCATAATAGTAAGGCATGGCGCGGACCGCGGTGCAGTGATTCAGACGTCGCATGTCCTCGCCCGCCCCGGGTGTCGCGCCGTGACTCACTCCCGCACTCACTCCGAGGATGCCAATACACCCATATTCCGTGATTAATAAAGACATGAAAGTAGATAATAACGCCCTCTGACTCAACGGTTATTTATTACTTTTAATAATTGATGCGCAGAAAGCACTGAGCATAATGCCCTTTGTCATAATCATAAATAGGTTATGAACAATAGCTGTAGGTAGTCTGAACTAGATTCTGAAACATGAACGTTTATGCAAATATATTTATTAGAGCTAGAGTAGAGAGTAAACTGTTAACTTTGGAGCCGGTCTGTAGGAAACCGGTCGCTACCAAAGATGGCAACCGGCTTTGAGGCCAAGACCGCGCCGGTCGACATCGCCCTACATACTCCGACCGTCTGGTGTCGACTGACTCTGCTCTCTGTTATTTGCTTGCAATACGTTCTGAACAGTCATCATTTTATCATCATGATTGAGGGCAACTACGAACGCAGAAAAGTAACTAGAAGTAAAGTTGTGCCACAGATTACCTACGAATGACGAAGAAGGGTGGTGATTGTCATGAAATAATGAAATCCTATTAACCTATATCATTTTGCCTTACCTCACGTAAACATTTTAATGATAAACCAAGTTTGCTAAATTAAGATTTTACGATCAAGTAAATAAATTGTACCGAAAACTGAGATTGTGTATTACTGCAATCTGAAGAATCTGGAAGTGTGCCAGCATTGGCGCATTCTAAAAATTCCCTCAGCTATTTAAAACAATCGTCGCTGGAACTTCTTGATACAAAATCGTTTCGTAAAGCTGGAATACATAAATACTTTTTCGGTTGCCTTTCACCGTCATGATATCAAACAGGCGACAATGCAATCTGATAGTCACTATCGCACATGACGATAAGTGGCAGATATCTCACGTATTATCTTGATAATATTAGATTATCCATAGGTAGCATTATGGTTATGCAAGAAAGAGGCAATTATTTAATTTTTATAACTTTATTATGACTCGTTTTACCAAGCTTAGTACTAACGTTAAATAAATGTCAAAAAACATTTAACATTTTAATTATTATCGGGTCAGTCTCGCCACACTTCTTATTATTTAACATGTACAAAAAGTGGTTTGAACTAAATATTAAAATATAAGATATTACACTTAAGCTACGTCAAAGCAACAAAATTCAGCGAGTATCTTATCTTATTGATATTTAAGACTTTGTCGTGGAACGGGACCTTAAATTCTGTCACTGCGGGGGTCTTACTATTTTTTCATGTTAACTGTAACATACAATTCATTAGTTAGAAAAAAAATCAGAAGATAGGTAGAGATAATTCTTGCATAACATACATTTTCTAGTCTATTAAGTACAATTTGAATTATTCTCACAACCACACGTGCTTAGCAATAAATACATTACTTAGACGCCATGGGATACGCAATATACCATGAAGCGAATTCCCTTGAATAGGAATTTATTATTTCTGTATGTTTTATGCGTATGCTAGTGCCCCTCGCTTCAGCGGACACACCCTGTCCGTATCCCGGGTATCGTAAAGTTCAAAATAAGGGAATAGGGTAATGGGAGTGTATCGATCTGCGGAGCCAACTGTGCGTGCTCCCTTGCGCAGTGCCGTGGCGGCGCGGCGCGCATGCTAATGCTTGGGCATCCGGCCGCGGCACAATCTCATGTCCGGTAGGCGTCATACCTAATCTAAGATAGATTCCACAAATTTATAGACATACCATATTTAAGAAACCGTCGACTTTACTTAAGAAACCATCGACCATTACATTCATGCACCGGAAAAATCCTAGCTTCATTACATCGCTTATCGGCTGTGGATGACGCAATGTCATTAGTCTAAATGGGCACATAAATAACTGCCGTAATGCCGTTTAATGTTGTTCAGTACCTTCATTTACCTACCTAGTACCTACGATATTTGTTATACTAGAAAAAGTTTCTAACTGTTCGTTGCAATTTGCAGTCTTCTGCCGTCTTAATACGGTTAACTAGGTACTTGTAGAGCTTTGCGGTAGAGCAGGATCAATAGTTATGTGTCTGGAACTCGACGTGTTTTGCACAGCCAAGCAAAATATTAGTTATTAGATAGATAGATAGTCTCCTCTATCTATGGTATGAAAATAAAACCTGTAATCATTTATGTTTAAAGATGATTTAGTGAATGAACCTTCTTTCAACAAACATTGTAACTACTGGAATTTCGAATTTATTTCGACATTGTAGATAGGAAAAAAAACTATAGTACGCCTACTCAAGTAAGTTCTTCACATCACAAACCTTTAGTTAGATTAATATTTTTCATAAATAGGAGGTTTATAGGTGCATACTTGTGTGCTAATGTAGATACTTGCGTGTACAATAAATGCTTAGTGCTACCTACGTAATTTTTCATCAAGCTTAACGGGTATCTGTTGAATATCAATCGCGTTGCCATCCAGCTCTTGCGTCACGATAACCTTGAAGGAAGACCCACGTGCTTGCGAGCTTCAATGACTCTGAGGGATGACTGCGCTAGCTAAAGCTGTACTATAATTACACGCATGGATTGGATAGTAGGCGCCAGCACATCAGACGATTCATTTTTGTGGAAAAATAACCCTTATTTATAACGACTGCTATACTGCAGCAGTGTTTAGCTTCTTGACGTGACTTGGCTCTATTTTTGAATCACTTGCGTCAATAGGGCGTGTGATTTTCTTTGATTAAAGTTCGATTTTCGAATTTAAATCTGTTTAAATCCACACGGCAACAATTTAAAGTTAGAAAACACAAATCAAATCAAAACATTTTTTTAAGATAATTAACTAATTTTTGAAAGAAAAGTACTCGGAATATTGACGCTAGTGATTCAAAACTACAGCTCCCGTACTATCGAGAATGCCGCCGCCTAACCACCTTCAGGTCTAAAATCGCTTGCACCTAGCGTCGTCTTTTGTTAGAAGTTACGCCCTTTTATGTGTTTTGCCAGTGTGCAAGCGATTTTTGTATTAATGTAACAACCACATTCATACAAAAATCGTCGTCTAACCAGACGGTAGAGTCATGCAAGCGATTATGGTCTTATGATTTTCTGAAATAGATAGAAACGATAGCAAATGATCTACACTAGCTCACAATGTTTGGTACACGCTGTACCTAAAAGGTGAATGACCGAATGTTAGTAAAATAATTATATAATTTGGAGCAATAATTTTGCATGAAAATGCTATTTGCATAAAGTTATAAATTAATCTCGGATACAAAGCTAAGCAAATATTTTGGCCAGTATTGCATTTGTTAGATAGAAGCAATAAACAAAATACCTACTTACTTATGTAAAATATACATAAAGGTAGATCTAAAGGAGTTTTGTGGTCGACCGTGCTCCACAAGTCAGTGATTAAAAACTTCATGAACCTTTTATGGATATGACTTTGCCGGGACTACGCTGCCATATGGCCAAGTACAGACGCGTACAAAAATATCTTTAAAATGAAACATAATTATTTGAACTGGGGCACGTCTTCACAAAAACTTGAGTCACGCTGTGTTGGCAAGTTAAATTCGGTCGATTTGCACGTTTTCGCTTCAGCAAATGTTGCACTTTCTATCGGGCTGGCGTGAAATGTAGAGCAAATTTTCTCATAATCTGCTTAGAACCGTTGTGCGTGAGATTACTAAGGTTAACCTCAGTTGGTAGTAGTATCCTTTAGCTCACGCTCGGCTACGGCCTCGTGGTAATCCAATATGGCAAGGCGCCACGCTCCACTGCTACACGGATTGCTCTTTTGTGACACTTTATAAGTATTACACGTATTAGTTATGTCGAAACCGTTAATCCGTTAGCTATTTAGCACGCCTCACTCATTCTGACAAGATAATTTTTGATGAATCGCGAAATTAATTTTAGTTATAGATTATATAAAGATAAAGTTTACTTAGAGTTTGTGAAAATAACCCAGTAAAAAGTATCTAATTCGGTTACGACATCTGATACCGCAGTTCGATAACTACGTCAAATACATAACTTATTTAGCTCAATAGTAGTTCATAATCTCGATCTCCACTCAATATGTAGAGGTTGAGCAGCTACAAAAACCTATTCAGAACGTCTAGACTGCTCGAAGGAGGGTTATTTGCTCCATGTGTTTTTGTCGTTTTTATTTAAAAGCGGGCGCGACACGCAAGTGTTTGGCCGTCACCCACATACCGGCTGCCACCTGTGCACACAACTGCAATGCACTCCGGCAACTGTTCAACGATCATACTGGAAATATCGTTCCGTCTGAGAAGCCAACTTCGATGGTAAATTACATAAGAAATTGAACGATTGAAGTTACTCTTCTTCATCAACTTTGGTCGAAAATATTACCTTTAACGTAGGGATCTATGTGTAGTTGCACAATACCAATAAAGCAGTAGGATTACGAAAACTTAATTAAATTAATACTTTTTGACGACTTTTCAATTTGAGTTGAGGTAGGTGGAACTAGGGTTGCGCAATGTAATAATTACTTTATGCTCCACAAATCCATCATGATCATGATCCTTTAGCCTAGGTTCAGTTTTCCGCCAGCAATAACGTATCGTGGAATTCGTGGACCTATACTGTCTGTATAAAATTGTAATGATATTAAATATGTTATTTTCCTGAAACCAGAGGCAATATCCTCATAAATTAACAATACCCTTAGCTAATTAGTTTACTAGTGATAATTCCTGATGCGGTACCTACAGCACCAGGTAATATGTATATTAGTAATCCATTCGTCAGTTCTAATTATAGAATTTCAAAGCTATTTCCTCGATTGGCGGTTTTCGATTGAGGTCGTCAGGCGGACACCACATGAACTAAGGAAGGACTGCGTCAGATACTGGTTTTCCTGTTAGAGCTTGGCTATTGGGTCGCTGGCTGCTCTGCCTTCCATCCAGCTATTTATAAATCAAATTACTATCAGAACAAGTGACGAATCAAAAGCAGTTTGCTTCCTGATTTTTGATTCTAAATCCCTTTAGATACAATTGAAAGTGCCTACCTACCTCCTTAACTAAATTATGTTATTGTTTTTGCTTGACATAAGTATTTTCAGGAAGTTTAAATTCGAAACAAATGTTTGGTTTATAAATATAAAATTTTCATACCCACGATGACCACAATAGGCGTGACAATTCATAATTCATAATGCGCTGTAGATATGTTTCTACTTACCTACCTAATGAAAATGCAGTTCTTTATGATGTGGCATGCATGTGGCGCTTGGTGCATTAATAATATACATTTATTTAAACATAATTTGAGTGTATTGCAACAAAATATATGTAGGTTCTTGTACGTACATTGTAGAGTTTAGTTAGATAGTAGCGTGAGAGACTATCAAGCAGAATTTGTTTTTTGAATTTAAAATTTTAACCGGATTCGGAGTTTTTAAATAAACAAGTACCTACGTACGTATTACAATTTATGATCTACACTGCAATGATTTCGTTCTTGGGCCCTTCATAACTTTTGAGTGAGTAAATGGTACACGCCCATTTAGCGTAAGTTCCATAAATATCCACATTAGCCGTCCGCAGATGCCATACAATTCATGTGTTAAATCTATGGCGCGACGGTTGGTTGCGATTTGAGGCCGCGGGAGTCAACGCCACTGCCAAGGCCGAATCGTCCGCGACGTCAAACGATCGCACTTCGCTCCATCCAATGCAATAAACCGGACCTTATACATCGTTGCCTATCGATTTTAGCTACATATTAGGTACCTACCTGCCACACGTTATAAAGATAACACTTCTGCTTAAACGATAAGTTTATTTTACTTTATCATAGCGCGATAAATATTTCGATAACTTTTTGAGGATAATAAACTCGACAATAATGAATGCATCATACCTATTGCACATTAAAGTCATAACTTCAACTCAAATTAATCAATTTTTTAACGTAAAAAGTGTTACACTGGATTCAACTAGATCCGGAAACCAAATCCTTAGAGGTATCTAATTGTATCTGGGCAGAATCTTTATCAAAATATAAGATATAACTCTAAATATTTTCGACGGTTGTGTTTTTAATTTAGGCGCGGTCGTAGTCTATCGGTGCGAAATTCGCGAGGGTGCCGCGCTCCGCGGGTGAACGCTCTCCGAACCGGTCTCAGCCTGCGACGCAAAAGGGATCCTCCCGGGAATGCGATGCGACTTCTCTCGCCAGTCACGAAGAGTCTCGCCTGTTCTTACTAGATTGCCGGATGTGTAAAAAAATTGAAGTTAGGTTAGGCATGTAGAATTCTACTCGTACTCACCTATCACGCCAGGAGCTCTATTTTATATACGAATTAAAAGTCAAGGAAAATAACTCGTTTTCGAACGCAAATCACTCGTCATCTTGAAGCGAGTGATTCAAAAATAGTGCTCCTGGGGCCCTGTTTTTGAATTATTTTTTATAATTAAATTAAATTCAACTTCGAACGAAAATCACTCACCATAAAGCGAGTGATTCAAAAACAGGGCCCCTGGACACTTAACTAATATATCATAGTTAGTAGTTACCTATACTAAAATATGACGAAATTATCGATTTGGTGCGTGTCATCACAATATGTTGCGATATTTAAGTAATTTTCCAACGAAACAATTAATATCGAAGACGCAATGCAATCAATTGATGCCAAGTCAAACATCCAAAAGTTTATTTACAGCCTAACGGCTAACGTATAAATGTATAACCTCTTGAATACTTACCAGTTAGGTTTTCTTACATAAGTTGGTTTGCCCATGCCAATGCCATTACCACCCATGTCTTTCTCTCTCCGCTCCGGTTTATTTATGTAACTTAAGAAGTAAGGACTCTTGGTAAATCGACTTATCTTTGTCGCAGGGAACAACGGGAAGGAGAAAGAAAACGCTCGAAGCAAGGAGGCCACGTCGCCCGCAGCCCGCTCAGCCAACGGTTCGTAATTTTGGTTTCTCTACTTTTCACTCATTTATACTACCTATTTTTTTAGTTTTCTATTTACTTGCTGCGACTCTACATTTCACGAATTCTCATTTAGTAGTTTATTATTACCAATAAAATATCAGAAAGCTTCGCAATTCTTCGAAGATAATCTGTAAAGCTGAAACTCTAATTTCATAGCTTCGGCATAGGTACTGGAAATTGAGTACGGTTAGCTCATTCAACAGTGAACAAGAGCATGGTTGCTATGACGATAATCGCGTGCTACAGCTTGAATGATTGCCTATATTCGAGCTTGCCATCGTGGTGTCGGAGCATGGGGCCACGCCGAGTCCCCGGGGGCTGCGGCGCCCACCGCGCATGCGCAGCCGCCACCCTCGCCGGCTACGCGTCTCCCGCCCGCCCCCGACGCTGACACCCCCGCGTACCCCTCTCTGCAGGGGCGACATTGACTCAGACGGGTGGATACCCCCATCCTGCCGCATTTTTGCGGAAATTGGAATCATCCCTTAGAGACATTGGACTGCCTATCCTCAAAACCTGGTCCTTAGCTACTCAAATCTTCAAGACTACAACTGCATGTAGCAATTTAAAACATAAAGGTTCAATTAAGTAGTTCCTTACCTTAAAATATTTTATTTAACTTGCGCGCCGTGTTGATCAATGGTTGGACATCATTATGGCAATATGTTTATAGTGACGATACGGCGTGCAAAACAATGATCCGTCATCATAACAAAGCAGTTTACATTAACGTAAGCCATCACATCACATCGCAACGCTACCAGCCGAGAATTGAGAAACACGGCTTTCAAATCTGAGTTTCAAATAGATTCATTTACAACTTAGCTATACGTGCTACTTTTACAGCCAATTCATTTTCTTTACACGAACAACAATAAACAACTGTTTTTCAACATAACAACAATACCATAATTATTATCATGAGACGTGATAATATGTACTTATTTATTATCAGCATGACGAATAGAGATAAAGCAGGACGTTAACGTCCTTCCGTTGCTGCAGTGTTTTTTTAATAAATTTCACATCCTAAATTTATTTAAATTTGAAACTACTTAGTGGCCAATTTTAGTTGCGCACAATAGAAATGAATTCTTAATAAAATAAAAGAATAAATTAATAATTTGATATAGCTCATCGTCATCTACTTACTTACTCTCATCCGACATCAATGTTATCCTCATTTCGAAGTTGTTAGGTAGCTGGTTGGTAAGGTAATTCAATTTGATATCTGTTCAAATATTACTGAGCATTTCTGAGCATCGGCAATAAACTCGCTCATTATCTCTATATATTCTGTGCTCTTTAGTAACGTCTTATTTCAGCGATCAATGCTTACTTTAGCTAACCAAGATATGAACGTTTCAATTTAACCGTTACTCTAAAGTAGGTGCATAGCGATGACGTCATTTTCCACATTTCCACCTTCTTGTATTACCCAGCAGAATGAGAACTTAATTGGTCAGACTCGGAGTCTTGACGACCATTAAAATGTTTGGGTGAGCCAAGTGTCGTGGTATTCGTTAATTGATGTACTGACTCGCCTTCATTATCAGTGACCGAGATAACAGCCTTCGGACGGGTAATTGTTTAGAAAGCAAAAGATATTAGTTCCTACTTAGCTACCAACTAAAGGTATTCATTATCACCACTACAATGTACGTAAAAGGAATACCTTGATTAAAAGCAAAAACTTGTTGTGCTTTACACTTCTCTTTTCATTTGGGGTCGGCCTTTTTCGTTTTATGGCGCCAAGACAGTCGATCTTGGGTAGTCCGTTCCTCCACCTGAGCTCTTCCTACCTATTCCAATTATAAATATTCGGAAATAATGAAATTCCTACCTACTTTAATAATGGTTGGTGGACTATGCTTTACTTGTATTGCGTACCTACCTAACCTACTTCCCTTCCCTTACTTTACTATGCATTTTCCTCCATCCTTAAATAATTTTCGGTTTTGTCCTTATTTATTTATTGTTTAATTAATAAAGTAAACAATTAGTTATTCAAAACTTTATAGTTCGTTAGGTATTTGTCTAGGGAATATCCAGTATTTGTTACTTTATTTAAAAACGCGATGTGTCATGTTAGAAATCGTTGTACAATTCCCAATCTCCCATAGTGTGTACGTTGTAGATAGGTACTGCATGTAAAATGGCACTGTCCTAATTCTTCCACCCTTCGTGACACCCACACGATATTTTGTATTTATTCCTAGCCACGGCACAGCTGCTTTCTGGTAAACACTCACGTCAATGCAACATTTGGATCGGTTCCAGTGTTCGAAACCTACATCTATGTGAAACCAAATACCTCTCCACAATTTTCAGTTTCTCATAAAATCAATGCGTGCAGTATTTGCAGATGTGGTCGATAGTCTGCAGTTATCTCTCATGAAACAATATGCGGCTAGATTGATGAAGTACCTACCTACTTAGTTAGCGCGAAAATACTAGTACCTAAGTAACGGCCCCTATTAGTATACCTAACCTAACTAGTAGTAACTAGTACTTACTTCTGCATCTCACGCTTAGTTTAAAAACAACCTTATCAAACTATAACAAAACATTAGATAGGTAAGTACCTATCTATTGTTGAAAAATTCGTGCAGAATTGCTCTTAGCCAAGAGTGGTTTATGCAGAGATAACTAGGTATTACCAATAATAAATTTAATAAAGACACCCGCTCATTTGTGTGATGTATCTGGGGTCATTGGACTTAACCTACCGTTGGTCTACAATTAATAATTCATTTTGTACTGACTGACGGCTGACCGCGGACACATTTGGCGAGCACACATTTTGGAACTTGCCACTCAATACTTAACGAAATAATATTTAACCAGCATGTTTTGGCAATTCGCAATATGAATAGACTAAATAAAGTAAGATAGAGAACAAGTAATTTTTTATTCGTACCTACCTCGCTCGCAGCTATATGTATTTTTGCAGTCGTGTTTCAGTCAGTAGGTTTTTGACAGGTTAACAAATTTATTTATTCACTTTTGTATACCTACCTAGCTAAGTGAAACCGCGTTTGCAATTAGTCATTAATCTACTCTAAAAAGCTTAAAAGTAGGTAGTAGAGTGCGCTCTACCTTTTTCTATAATTATATTTTATATTTATATCTACACCGTGCTCTTTTAACCGTCTTACACCCGAAGCCCACGTAATGTAACCATCTTAATAAACCTCTAGGACATGTTATTTTTTTATTACACTCCACATAATTTTGGTGTAAAAAATATCTAATACTAATGTTACGTAATGTATCATCCTGTTCATAATGTTTACGTTTTCAACAATGCATTCCTTGACCTTGCCGCCTCCACGCGTTCCGCACCGTAGCCAATCTAAGACAGTCCACGTGGATCTCTAACCAATCATGCGCTAGCGCAATCCTTTGTGACGCCCACCGCCTCGCCCCTTTCTATTCGTGCGTAAAATAAGGTCAGTAGTGCTAGACAGCAGAGTGAATGACCCGCGCGTAGTGCTCGTTCCAGGATGTTTCGTACTAAATTGTGCTGATATCTTCTTTAATGTCTTAGGCTTTGAAATCTTAATAATAACCAAGTTTTATTTAACGAATGACATGTAGTTATTGGATACTTTAAGTGGCCTTCGGCTGTAAGACGGTTAAAAAAGCACGGTGTATATTAGATAGTTTGTGGCCGCGAGAATATAATATTCGAAACGCATTCATACGAAAAACAACTTTACTTACAGGTTACCTATAATAAGAAACACCGCGGGTGCCAGGATTAATTAATAATTTACCCAAATTGACGAAGAGATCGCTCATCGCCATCTTATCGCGTTTCTATCAATTTAAATGTAAGAATGCTGACTAAGTATGTCGAACTTTTTAGTAATAAATAGTCGTTCAAAGTGTGGCGAGAGGTGGCCCCGGGCGGATCCCACTGGTCTGGCGGCGGACCCGTTATTCTGAGAAAGTAGACCCACGCGTTTCATCCTATACGATAATACGATACGTCGCGTCGCTTCGAACCGTGCCGTGAGCCTCCAACCGAAATGCTACAACGGTTACAGATTCACCTGAATTAATAAGACTAGGTTTGGACCACTAATATAATGCGGCAAAATCGAAATGTATAACACCCTTTTGTCATGTGACTTGTTTGACATTGATTTTAAGCTATCTAAGTATCTTATATTTAAGCAGTGGTCCAAACCTATTAGTGGTAAGTTGGCTAAGTCGCCAACAGCCAACAGTACGCCACGGACGTAATATTAAATAAAGTTAATACGCTGGTTTTGAAGTCCAATTAACTAATTAACAATTTGCATCGGTAGGCAGCTACGAATATTTCCGGTTATTATTACACTTGTTCAGTACGCCATTGCTAATTAATTAGTGCACTTACATTACACTGTACCGCGCGGTAATAATAAGTTGATTTTTGCAGGCACCAATTTTTGCTACGAATCGATCGTCACTGGAACCAAACACATAAGACCAATGTAGCCAGTTTGGGTTTATTAAATTTTCTTACGTATTTATCGATTTATTTAGCATTACTTCGAATAAACCTACCAGAGAATAATGATAAATTGCAATTAGATATAACGTTCGCGCATGCATGCTCCGATAAAAAGGTTAAGACCTTCATATCACGTACATTGCTCTGAACCTGGAAGATTTATGAAATAGTAGTTTTTAAATAAAGGTTGACACTGTTGACACATGATTAATTTATTTATTTACCAATAATTATTATTATTATTATTTTTTTTTTGTTTTTATTTTTCTCCATCTTTTTTATCCAAAAAGTATGGGTATGTTACCTATTACGCGGACCTCAGTCAAGCGTAATTGGGTGTTGTATTCCTGTGGGGGTTAGGTTCGAGGACATAAATTTCCTAGTTATTCGGCAGGTGTTTAATATAGTGGCTTTTTGTAAGGTAAAAATTGTGTTTGGTGGCACCTCTAGAACTTCAAGACTCCTACTTAAGCTATGCGGTATGATTCCAGTAGAGGATATTACTATTGGGAGAATGAAAACGTTTTGTGCTTGCCATTGAGTTTTTAATTCAATGGCCAAGTCTCGGTATTTGGATATTTTCTCGGACACTGTTGCTTGCAAATTGTGTGTGTTTGGGATATCGCCATCCCAAACACACACAATTTGCAAGCAACAGTGTCCGAGAATCGAAATCAACTAAGAATACTGTTTTATTTGTTTTATCAAAGAGAGTTATATCTGGTCTGTTAAAGTGGATGGTTTTGTCTGTAATAATCGTGCGGTCCCAGTAGAGTTTAAATTGGCTATTTTCATGTATTATGGATGGTGAGTATTTGTAGTACGGAACTTTTTTGGGAATGAATTTATGCGTGTAAGCTAGATGTTGGTGAATGATGGAGGCGACTTGATCGTGCCTGTGCTTGTAATCTGATTGAACAAATGCTTTGCAAGCGCCTGTGATGTGTTGAATTGTCTCAGGTGCACTATTACAGTATCTGCAGAGGTCCGATGTGAGTTCTTTTGTAATGTGTTTGCGATAGTTTCGGGTGGCAATAACCTGATCTTGAATGGCCATCATGAAAGCCTCAGTCTCCGGAAAGAGCTTGCCGCGCTTCAGCCAAGCGTTCGACTTGTCTTTGTCGACAAATGGTTGGCTGAGGTCAGCCTTATGTCTTCCGTGTAGCTGTTTTTGGGCCCAAGTATCAAGTTTTTCCTGCTTGTCTGTGATGTGTTGATTAATTTGTGGATTTCTATCTAGTAAATTTAGTGGAGTGAGTTTTTTATCTATTGCACTAACTAACAGCCTGGTGGAGTAGTGAGTTTTCAGATCTAGCGTGGAAGTATTGTCTAAGAGTACCTATTTGTTTATTGTGTAAGTTTGTGATATCAATAAGTCCTCTTCCGCCTTCGTCTCGAGGTAGCGTCAGCCGTTGGATACATGATTTGGGGTGGTGCTTCCTATATTTTGTAAGTGTTGTATTGATAATTCTCTGTAGTGTTGTTAAGTCTGTGTTTGACCATGATATAATTCCGAAGGAGTAGGTTAAAATAGGGATCGCGTAGGTGTTTATTGCTTTAATAAGATTTTTAGAGTTTAAGTGTGTTTTATTTATTAGTTTTAATCTACGAATGAATTTTTGTTTTAGTTCTAGTTTTGTATTTTTCTGATGAATTTGTCGTGACTGATGAAATCCTAGATATTTGTAGGTTGAATTTTCATCCATGGGTGTTATTTGTTCACCAGTTTTAAGAGCATTATTATTATTATTTATTTATTTATTTTTTTATTTATTTATCTACGCGAGGTATAGATTTCCTTTACTTACTCAAAATAATAGACCAAATGAAGCCAGATTAAACTTGGAATCACCTAGGTATCTAATGTAGATAGGTACTTTAACCTCTTATAAGTCATAAATATCGTGGATGATAGCCATTGAGTGGCAGATTCTAAAGAATAATAAAATTCATATTCGTAAAATACTTCGTGCATATTACTAATGGTGTACCTTTGTATGTTCTATCCTTCCTCATTACAGATCCAAGGTAGAATCTGTCTACCTTAAAAAAACTAAAAATTTCGCAAAACTAAAAATGAAAATAGTGTGAGAAATGTGCGCAAGCGCAAGTGAGCTATCGTATTTCGGCGTGGACACGAGAGACGGGCGCCCGCGGTTTTTGCGGCCAACCGGTTAACTAGGATTTCTCGAATAACTTAAATATAACTAACTCGTCAAATCGATCATAAACTAGATAAGCACTAGCTAGACTAAATACGTGAGTGATTATAATATTAAAAAAAATATACATATATATATTGTTAGTCAGACCATTTTTACGTTAGTTTTACATAATGTAAGCAGTTAAAAACTTCGAAGTTTTCTAGGTAGGTAATTTATCTTTGAAACATTCATAGAAGTGGTGGGTTTAGCGATCGCGACATAATTTAGGCATTTATGTTGCTAGTCTGTATTATATATATTTATCATCATCACTGATTCTGTACTCTTGTCTTCTTTTCCCTTTTGATAAGCGCTATGTAGACAACACTCAAAATATACATACAGTGGTGGACAGCTAATTAAAGACACTTTGAAAATTGTATGTTCATCAAGTTTTGGGTTCCAATAATTTTGTATTATGAATACATAGAAACCAGCAACTGTTGTAAAATAATCATATGGGTTTTACGTATAATTTGAAGTTACTATTTGCCATAACATTGATCTATTTTTCGTAATTTTTGACCTCAAATCTATTATAAGCAGAATAAGTGTACCAGTGATGTGGACAACTAATTAAAGACACCTGATGTAAGTTACTGAAAACTAAAAAAAAACTGAAACTACAAAATAGTCAGTTAATATGAAATTAAAAATAGTCATTTCTCAATTGTTTTACAAAGTTTTTGATATTTTGTCGTATGTCGTTTAGCTGCATTTTGACCTTTACTTAGTCTTGGCACGGTCCTGGCATTAGTGCTATTAGTTCCTTGCAAGCATGTATTGGAATTTATTCTAATGCTTTCATAAATGCGTCATTAAGATAATTTTAGCGTTGGTAACTACCTACTAACTATTATTTGTCTGATATTACAAAGTTTTCAATGCGATAGATGTCAGGACCTTAGAATAGAACCCCACTGAAAGACCTAGAATGGGATTTCTAGATGAAAAATATTAAGGATCAAAGCATATTTTCATGACATTTTTTGCTGCAGGAAGATCGTTAAATATTTTAGCAAGAGTGATAAGGCCTAGATTATGCGAGGAAAACTTGCACTGAAGAAAATTTTATAAGTTACCAAATTTATAATATGCCAAATATTTCACTGATGCGGTTTTCCTAAATACATTCTCAACGCGGACAGAATCAAAGTGGATAATTGAGATGTTTTCGAATGTAAATAAATAATAGATGTAATTACGACGAAAATCGGTATATGAGACGACAATTTAACAAGACTTTGTATCATATAACTGTAAGATATAAAGTGAGGAAACATCAAAGTGCGCCGTTGATTTTCTAGGCGTATTGCTGGACCTATGAAAAAATGCTACTACATGGATGGAATACCTAAACAATAATATTCAACAACAGCCTATCTTACTCTTAGCTGACGAAGCATCTTGTCTAGAAAATCTTGTAGTTTAGACTTACTAACGACTTACTAAACCGACTGCAACGGCCGTCTCAGTTTTCTTATGAGACAATGTCTATCTTTTAGATATGCTACCATAATAGTCCTAACATCAATACAATCGAAATAAATAAGATTCTTGTATTAGATAATACACTAGCGAGACATGTTGCTAATGTTTATTAAAATTACGGCGCTTTTATAAAAGCATTAGAACAAATTCTAATACATGATAACAAGAAACGCATATCCCCAATGCCAGGACTAAGTTAAGGTCAAAATACAGCTAAACGACATACGACAAAACATCAAAAACTTTGTAAAACAACTGAGAAATGACTATTTATAATTTCACATTAACTGACTATTTTGTAGTTTCAGTATATTTTTGGTTTTCAGTAACTTACATTAGGTGTCTTTAATTAGTTGTCCACATCACTGGTACACTTATTCTGCTCATAATAGATTTGAGGTCAAAATTACGAAAAATAGATCAATGTTATGGCAAATAGTAACTTCAAATTATACGTAAAACCCATATGATTATTTTACAACAGTTGCTGGTTTCTATGTATTCATAATACTAAATTATTGGAACCCATAACTTGATGAACATAAAATTTTCAAAGTGTCTTTAATTAGCTGTCCACCACTGTATAATATTTTCACGCAGAATATATAATACGAGTACCTGGTGTCCTGGTATGTACCTATTATTTTACTTACTGAGGGTTAAGTTAAGTTCGTTTTCAACATAGTTTTTTAGGGTTCCGTAGCCAAATAGAAAAAAACGGAACCCTTATAGTTTCGTCAAGTCGGTCTGTCCGTCCGTATGTCAGCCACTTTATTCTGAAACTATTAGCATCACACCGCTGAAACTTGGTAGGTAGGTGTATCTTGTTCACTGCTTTCCGATTCTGTCTGATACAAAAAGTAGAAAAAAATATATATTTAAGAGGGGCCCATAGCACATTTTCATCAACTTTGTCTTTCATACAAACATTATGAAAAACAAAGTTATTTTTGCTGTCAAAAATATTGTGATACATTTTTTTGCGAAGTGGAAGTGGAACCCGAATTCAGTTTAAAGGTGGTACGGAACCCTCAGTGCGCGGGTCCGATTCGCGCTTAGTTTTTAGATCTGTGGTGACTTAGATATATTACGTTAATCTCACAGCAGAATCAAAATATCTCAATTAGATGAAATATTATGTACCTATCTATCTACTTAAGTAACGTTAACTTGACGGTTAAATATTTCAAATAAAGCATGGTCAACAGTGCATAACGCACGCAACGTTAGTTAGGACTTCGTAAGTAATTACGCTAAAAGAACTGATGGATTTGTTGCTGGATTACCGGATCCATATTTCCAAAACATATTCGTGAAGTACCTAGGTAGTTCAGCGACTCGAAGACTGGATCATTGACGGCCGCGGGAGCGCGCGGAGTCTGCGATCAATATGTCCCACCCGCCGCCACCGCCGCGCGCCGTCGAAAGCGAACGCACCGACCTCGCTGCCCTTCACCGCAGTGTCGACGACCCCTGTACCCCGCGTGTCCCCTCACCCCACACTACGCGCCCCGCAACTCTCGCAAAAGGCCCTACAAACTTCCCAAACCATCTTCGTGATCGTGACCCGTATATTTAAAACGTCACTTAGCAATCCCAGGCTCTGCTTATTCATCAGTGACACATGTGATTCACAATGAAACTTCTTGGCAGGAAGTTGTGATTCATAGATAGCGCATCATAAGATTTTCCAGAACAATAAATGGTGGTGGTGGAACCTACTCACGTACTCCTGGTAGCACTACTACCATGTTACTTAAGGCTGCTGTCACCTACCTTCTAACAAAGTTCAAGTGCAGTTTTCTTCCCAAAAATGACTTAACTGACAACTTTTTTTGACTGATTTGTGTAGAAATAAGCTATCTACATAAGATGTAAGCTCTGAATTTTTGATTCAATCTTTAAAATGCCTGTAATTTGCAATCATAGAAGCCAAATTGACGGTTTTTCTGGTGCACTTTTCTAGATCAGTTGTTGACATCAGCTATCGAAATAACATAAACTTGAAGGGAATTACGTTCGTCTACAAGGTGTAGACTCTGTTTTTTTTATTTATTGCTCTGGTTATTCCAAATGAAGACAAAATTGAAACCATGTTTTGGCATAAAATACGCATCTAAAGGCAGGCGATTATCTCTGAGATACATTGCACTTATTGTGTGTTATTTGATAAAACAATGTTATAGAGGTTCCTATCTTTGACTTAGCATCTAAATTCTTGATTTTATCTTGTGCACTATATTCAAAATATCTTACTAAAGTAACCTATAAATTTGAGATTTGGAGCTGTCACGGACGTTCATCTTCGATCGAAATTTGACAGACAGCTCCGAGCGCTCGGAGGGGAAGGGTGTGTCGCTCGTTGTCTTCGTTGCTACTCTTTTATTTCGTGTATGATACTAATTCCAAATTTGAAAATATCACGCTTTGCACAATTTTTATACGGCGACCAATTCGCTTTGAGGCTTTATGCAACAGGCATAAAGCCATAGTGCATTTGGATCGTCGATGGTCTCTAATTATAACAAAAAAGTATTCGTTCTTTTGTATCGATTAGTAGTTGTATTTAAATGATTAATCAATGTTATGTAAACTTGCATAGAAAGAAATCCTTATTAATACTATAAACAAGAAAGATTTATATGTATGGCGACTATTTCAAGAGGTTCATGAGTTATAACGAAGATCTTTTATCATATACAATTTGTATTTTCGAAACTTGATCAAACAAAATGTGCAGATACTAGGACCAAAATTATCGACAAAAATAATAATAATAAAAATTGTCCACAAAATAAAATTGTGGTATATGATGAGCAAACTGTTTCTATCACCAAACAGTTAAATGTCAATTTTAGACAAATACTGAATTAATAAGGCCAAGAATAGGCAATAGTATCAATTCTATTGCGTATGTATGGGGTTGCAAATAATAACCTTATTTATATAAAATAAAGTAATATCAGTAACACTACTTTATAGTTCAACAACGGTAGACCGATTATCATGATATTTACTTTGTTGAATTGGTATTTACCTCTTACCCCTTAAGTTATTATAAAACAGGGCTGGGGCGCTCCGAGGCTGGATATGAAGCAAAGTTTTCTGTGGTCGTAGTTTTTTTTTTCACTAAAAAGTCTAAAACTCTTCAAAGGACTCCAATTCAGGCAAACCATTTCTTTTTAAAGTCAGTGCCATCGCATGGGCTCTCTCAAGTTCCATCTTAAGCGACATCTATCTGGGCATCGACTCCAAAAAGAAATGGTTTGCCTAAAATGGAATCCTTTCAAGAGTTTATTTAAGACTTTTTAATGTGTTTTGTTTTAGAAGTCGGTTTTATTGAAATAGTATGGTGGTGAAGTGTTAACCCAACAAAATTGAAGACAAATAAGGGCTTTTGTTTTAAGTATTTGACTTTGAGTAGTAAACAAGTAAGTTTATAAATTTTCTTACATCATTCGTGCTTTGGATTTTGAATAAGAATAAACGGACGACAAAAAGTAAAAGGTCAGTTTTTCTTAATATAGACCTTATATAGGCGTTATTTAGTTCCACAACCTTTGATACGCACTTGTACGTACATACCATTGGCCATTGGCGTCAATTCCATACTGTGTGGGACTTGTTCATGGCATTAATTCCATACGCTAGTAACAGTGTTTCAATGGTTTAAACCTAAATAAATAGGGAAATGTTTTGCTTATTTAACATTACTTTTCTTTCTACCACAATCTACAACCACAACCTAACTATAAACTTGTATAGTAAAACGCTTGTTTAAATAGAAGCGTTTCATGTGATGTGTATGTAGTTAATATGAACCTGTATTCAAAATGCCATGAAGTTCCATGGTTCTATTCAAGTCCATATTCATATAATATTTCATTATTGAAAAATGTATATGGACAAAATGATATAATACCGGTGTAAACCAAATAATTAAATAAAAATTATCTTGTTTATCATCTGTTATACATGAAATACTTGAAATCTTGATCGAAATTTTCTTAACTACATTTTCTGAATGTTAGCTATAATAACTTGTGACATATTTCATATATCAAAATACAAATCATATCAAAGAACAGCGTTACACTAAAAAGCATTTATGTGTAAATAAATCCTCATAGCATCCAGCTGGTATGACACGTGGTAGATCAAGCCCAGAACCAATGGCATCATCCACCAATAACCCTTAGTCCCCATTTCTCGTGGAGTTTACATTCGTAAAAAAATACCTACTTTGAGAAGTCACGATTTGGGTGAAGACATAAAGAGGCAGATAACCGGTACCAACCTGTACCGACTGACTAGTGATGTGCCAAGTCATCTATTTTTAATCTCGAAATATTTAAGAAATTCGTTACAACAATCCAAATAAGGACCGACTGACACTAGAAAATTGTTTTATCTCGTCAAGTATGTGTGAACGAGACACAATAGAAATTCCATTATTATGCGACTCCCGGCAGTCGTTTGATACCTGACTGATTAAAACAAGATTCAAATCAAGACTTGAGTCGGAAAAGTCTCTATAAAGCATTTCAATTCCATGAAATAGCCAACACGGCACAACACTGGTTAGTCGTTGCAGGTCAGTGCGTGTTACCCGCATCTATATGTCTTCACCCTTTGGATGCATTTCGTTTTTTCTATGCTGTAAGTTTTTTACGTTATTATAACTGTACGTTTGTGTTTAAATCTGTGAATTTAGTTATATACTTATCAAAAGGAAAATGTTCGCGAACGGAATTGACGCGAGCCCTGATTCCGAACTGTATTCACTGTATTCGTAATAGGTATTTCAAATACAAAAAAACTGGTATAACATTAATTTATCACATCGACTTTTTAAGACCATCATTTTCTGTGTTCATCATACGCATAGCCTACTACCTAGAGATAAAGTATCAAAATTGTTTAATTACAGTTAACATTTTTTTGTGTCCCGGACATATAAAATCGCACACACACATTGATAAATTAGGTAAAATCTGAGAATCTCCAAACTGTCATATGGCTCAACTGAAACAATTTAATATGGTCAAATACTTACGTCAGTAAAATAGCAAGTTAGCAACATGATAACCCCGTGCGAGTTTAGTCTGGCTAGTCTGCATCTACTCATATTAATTCTTAAACTAATCCTTGTATGTATACGAACTCGGTCCCAAAATAATTTGTCGATGTAATGCTTATATATAATAGAATTGGTAGCCCAAACCTACGGTAAGACAAAAATAGAATTTACGAAAATAGAAAGTATCAGATGAACATTGCGGGGAGCCGAATGATAAACTTGGTTAAGTGGAGACCTCCACTGCGCTAGACATAATTTGTATATCTATCTTTACTTTACTGAATCTTACCTAGGCCAGAGAATACAGAGCTAAATGCATTAATTATTAAGCACTAATTATTATGCACGAATATAAATAAGCTATAATTTAATTTGTGGATAAACTACCTATTTATAAATTGAGTGATATTTATAAATATTGGGTCAGCGTTACTATTTTAAGAAGCAGGAATGGCATTTGGGTTGGGATGTGCTGGAAAATACCTACCTATCCTACTTGCCGATCTATTCTCGGCTACCCGCCTCAAACTGATATTCATTTTTGTATTAGGTGCCAGATAAATATTTCGCAGTAGACCAACTCTCCTTAGTAATATGAATTTCAAAAACAAAATTTTATTGAATGTAGAGTAATCATTTACGGTCTCATGAGCTTTAAATTTATTCATGTCTCTATCCAGAGCAGCTAAGTAAAAAAGTGTAGATAATTAAGTTTGGGTAAGTTGAGCACCGACTATGCAAGAGAACGGATTGAGATAACGTTTTCTTTCAGTTAATGTAACTGTAACACTTAACAGCGCATGTATGTTAATGTGCGATTTTGGTTCCGTGTATTAATTAAGTATTATTTACAATAATTGTATTTTTTTTTCAAATAAGTAATTAAAATCTGCGTATTTTCGAGACCCTTTATGTATCTAACTTCTGTCCTCTCAAATACTCGTTACAACTGTGACAAACAGGAAAGTTACCACCACTATCGCTTGCTCTGCAGGCAAGCCGGGCTTAGCGGAACTCTGTTTTAGATAGCGCCATCCACGAAGGCGCGCGCGCGACATTCGTCCTAACCTAATCGTTTTAGTACCTGTGTGCAAGCTTTTGCAAATTTTATATTTGTCACAAAATATTAGACGTGGATGTCACTATCTGAAGTCACCCTCCGAACAAGTGCTTAACCGTCAAAATCGCGTAGGTGCGAGCGAGATGCATACAACTAAATATTTAAAACTTCGATTGCTGAAATATTTCAGTATTCCTAAACGAACCGTTTTTAATCTGATATAAATTGTTCTGTTCATTTTCAGTAAGATGATTATTGTAGTAAAGTCACAGTGAGGTTAACAAATCTGCCCAATCCATTCCATTAGCTGTGTAGCTGCAGGAATAATTGACTTGGTTAAAATGTAGTATTGTTTGTTACAGGCGAGGAGCATCCCGGGCAGAAACAACGGAAAGGATTCTTCAGGAGCCTATGGAAAAAATCTCGACACTACTCTTTAGAACACCCGTGATGCGTTTGACAGACTTATGATACAAGTTTTTAGGAATTTGAAAGTGATTTTAGAAAGTGATGCTACAAAGTCAACATTTTCTTCTACTACTTAATGCTGCAAGTAAAAAGAACTTAATGTTCTACGCACACTTTTTTATAAAATAACTCTTAAGTGTTGGATAGAATACCACCATATTTCCGGTATTTGTATTTTAGTTTTAATTACTTGAGCCTTTGTGGATAACCAGCGGATTTGGGTATAAATTACCTAGAAGAAAAAAGTATCAATTTATTTTTGAGAAAAAAATGCCTACGCGGCCTTGTATGCTAGCATGTTCAATGACCCAGAAATATACAAGATTGACGTGTTATGTTTGTGTTAAATCGAAATGTAATAATTTGTCTTATATTTATTATATTCAACACATAATTTATTTGTAAGATCGTACGTAATAAAAAAAAACATTTTTCTTTTCATATAGCTAAAGTGTAGAAATGTAGATAACCACGTAGCATGTACGTCCGGTAAGTTTTGTTATAAAATCAATGTCATTTAAAATACAGAAATATAGGATTTCTATTCAAAATATAAGAATTGCATAATAGGACACACTGACAGAATTTCCGTGTTACTTTGATTGTAGTTCTAGGGATGGTTCTCGTGTGTTGTATTGTAAGTATTAAGGACTACTTGATAGGCTTATTGCTGCAAGTTTAACATTTTATACCGATCCTTGTATTCGAGTGTACTTAACTCAATAATATTGTAGATTTTGTCAAAAGAAAATAAATTATGTTCAATAGCAATATTTTGTGTATTTTTATGTGTTACCCCTATTTTTTTCCTACTTTGTTCATAATATTATAAAAAAAAAAACAACTCTTTATAATACAAATCGTTTTATTATTAGATAGACACAGTTCCCATCGCTTATCAGAAACAATGTACAAAGCTATAGTAGTAATATCAAATATAAACAATATGCACCCTTCGTTTACTGCAAGCCTTATTTCAGGATACAGGGTAATTGAGCGCTTCTATTTTCTGTAGCCAAGACAATTTATGAACAGAATGCAAATGTTTAATATTCACTACACAACATTATAATGCGACGCAATTAAAAGAAAGCTTAGCGGAACTCTGAAATAGCGGACGCGTGTGCCTAGGTCGCGGGCCGCGCCGGTCGCGCTCGCCTCACCGATGATGCGGACATAACTCACACGATGGTTCCAGTGGGACTAGAGTTTTTTTAATTAAAATTGTAATACTTGGGTTACAGTGTCTTTCATTTGTAACAAGCCCTTACTACACAAATGCTTATTTTGTAATTATATATAATGTCGTATAATATTGTTACAGTAATTTCATTACGTGGTTATTATACTTCTAATCAAGCATCCACATGTCCAGATGATCTGATGATTTACAAGGAAATTCATAAAAAATATTGAAGTGTGATTTAAAGTGACACGTAACAAGATGCTTGAAAAGAAAACCTAAAAAAATCTCTATACATGGTGCTTTGAGACCTGCTTGCAAAGCTTGGATTATGCTTCACTATACGGGTCAAGGAAAGCAATTTTAAAATACAATTTTAAACCAGATTACAGTAACAATCACTCTGTGGAAGCGGTGAGCGGTATAAAAAATGGGTCCAGAATCCGCAAAGTAATTGTATCTGTAGTTACCATACGCATCAGACACTGATGACGCCATAATTTATCAAATATCAAAACAAATGAACGGTCCTTATCACTTTATAGAATATACAAAATGCAGTTACTTATTTCCCTGTGGAAAAAATATTATCTTATAGTATTCTTAGATCACGGGGCGCTTCGATCTGTAAAGAGAAAAATGCCCTTGATGACTGCCATTCATACAAAACCAACTGTTTACAACGACCGTAGAGTAGACTTGTTAGATGAAACTTACCTCTAATAACCACAGGTAATTAAATAGTCTCCTAACTTCTCCACTACGGATGCCGCTTGCTGGGGTTGGATGGGTTCTTCGTACAGAGAGATAACGACAGCTGCAACAAAGCCAATACGTGAACATCACATGCAACAATAACAAAAACTTAGCTGTGACTGCGACAACGCAGTTCAGGGCATACATATAAATATTGGAAACCAATCACGTAAACTGTTAGAATTCTAAAGTAAGAACTTCTCAATCATTAATTTCTGCTTAGCCCAAAGGTATGACTGGTAGAGAATCCCATATGGCGTTAAGTCCATATTTTGTACAAATTTTGGTTGTGCAATAAAATATAAATAAATAAGAAGTCTTAAACACGTGTGTTATGGAAATCGGAAACAGATGTGGTTTGACAACACTACACAACAAAAATGACATACCAACCAAGATGGAAATATATTTATTTTCTTATTTGGCTTGGCATGGTATCCTTTAGTTTTCATGTACTTAATGGGTGTTTTCTATGTATAATATGTATGTATTTACAAAAAAAAAGTATTTAAGTATGTTTATATCCGTTGTCTGGTTACCATAGTACAAGCTTTGCTTAGTTTGGGACCAGATGGCGCTGTGTGAAATGTCCAAGGATATTTATTTATTTACTTTAGGTGATTATATTATTATGAATAAGTTTAAATAGATAGTTTTCCCTTCCCATAGCTAAAACGGTTGGAACTGGTACCTTATATCATGCTGTCTGTTCAATAGTACGTCCAATAATTTCACTCTACTCAAAAGATATTTAATGACAACACAATAATGTATAAATAGTAGCTTCTGTTACCTTGCTGCGTTTTCATGCAGTGTACGCCGACTTTGCCAAGCTTTGCGCGTATGATGCGGTCTGTGCCACTGAGGTAGATGTACCGCGTGCCCGCTATCGTGACACCGCCGCTCGTGAGGAGCGACTCATTTTCGAATCCAGCTACTATTTTCGCAACTTCATCTTTTGATATCTGCAGACAAACGACATAAACCCTAATTAAATCTGAAGAATAGTCTAGTTTCCACTAAGAACAAATCACAATGGTAGTTTCTAGTTATCAATTATGGTTTGGAGATATCTTAAAAAACGAATTAATTTATGAATTTAAATCAGGATTATTAATATTTGAAATAATTTAGTTTGTCCAAAACGCACATTTGGTCACATGACCGCAAACGCCTATCAGATGATGTGACGTCATGCCTTGTGGATGGCGTGCTTTTTTTTGCTGTCATTGACAACTCTTCATAGTATAATTTTGCTGTCAAAAAGACTCGAACTTCTGCCGTGACGTCATTTAAGGCTTCGGCAGACCGAACGCGGGTCAGAAGCAGTGCGGGTCAGTTGCAGCGCGGCAGTAGGCACACTGAAGGCAGCGGCAGTTTTAAAGACGGCGACGTTTTTAGTGGCGCGTTTAAACCGCGTTCAGTATGACGGGTTAGGCAGGCAGTTTTACTTACTAGTCATATTTAGTTTCAGTGCAATTTTCTCCCACAATCGCAGCTTGTATGTTGTGTTTCTATAAAATTTATCTTTAAAATCATATAAACATTTATTTGCACGCACTAATTTCGATTAGTTTTTCATTCGTTTCCATCATGCGGTTGTAAAAAAATACAATATTCGTCAACCGCTGCGCCGCGCTGCTACCGCCCCGCCCTGCCTCCGGTGAGTCGGGCTAATATGGCCGCCATAGTAATACAACAGCGCGGGCCCGCGCTCGCGCCGCGCCGGTTCTGCCCCGCTCCCGCGCCGCCGGTCTGTCGTCCGGCAGTTGCAGAGCGGCGACGCGTGGCGCGGTTACAGCGAGGGCCCGCGTTCAAATTTGGTGTTACATACTTCAAGGAGTTTCTTGTATTACAACTTGCGCGGGCCCGCATTCAAACAGCGCTTCAACTGCCCCGCGTTTGGTCTGCCGAAGCCTTTTTAGTACGCCATGACAGTTCGAGCGTTTTTGAGACCCATTCAAATTGTTTTTTTTAAACCGTAATTGAATCATGTTAATGCTGAATATTAAAAAAAAAAAGTTTTTTGATCAATATACTAAGGTAAGGTATAATCTAGTTTTTGAAATTTAGTCAACTAGCCTATTGTACCTACGATGGATAAAAAAAAACCGGTTAAGTGCGAGTCGGACCCGCGCACTGAGGGTTCCGCCACCCTTTTGCCACCCTTAAACTGAATTCGGGGTCCAATTACCTACTTCCTTGACGAAACTACGAACGAAAAAAATATGAAAATTTGACAAGAAAAATGGAATGAACACTGATTTCTAATAGAACGAAGTCTATCAGGCTAAGGCAAGTTACCGCTGAAAAGATTTTGATGGACTTTGGTATAGGCCCGGGAAAGGACAGAAAAACCCCCAATCGGAAATATCACCCCCTTAGAGGGTAAAAATGGAAATGTAGTGGATTAGCGAGGATTTTAGAGATACGAGTAGTTTGAATTCCAGAAAAAGATCAATGATAGCCAAAATGGGGATGAATGTATGCGTTTCGTACGTTAAGGGGGGAAGGAAGGGGGTAAAAGAGTGGAAGGGGTTCGATATTCAAAACGTCATATATTCACTTCACAACAACTCAAAGGCTTCGTTTGTTTTGTCTACTGAAGTAAATACCTAATTTGATGATAACTTCACAAAGAAAAAGCTACAACACCTAATTTCTGAACAGCCATAAAACCCTAGAAATTAAAAACATTTACGTTTCAAGGGGATTATCATGTTCTAAATGTGCGGTGTGCATTGAATTAAGAACGGTCTGAGCCTGTCAGCATTTGTAGAAAACAGTTTGTTTGTATAGGGTGATTAAATGGTCCATAGTCCAAAACGTAAATGGCCAAGACCAATTTATCGATTCCAATAAAATTTTTGAATACATGATGCAAATTTGAGTTTTATTAGATTTCTAAAAAAAACTACGCTTAAAAAAACACCCGTTACTTCGTCAAAAATTATCATTGACAACATTTAAGATATTTTCAGTTTACATTAAAATGTGCTTTATTTAAAACATTAGATATTACATAAATACTTTCTACATTTATTGATAGTTAGAAGTGATATTAGAAATGCGTTCCCAAAATCAGTAGGTTTGAGGGTGTTCAAATAATTAAGAACGTAATTTCGTTTTGGTCTTTTTGTACAAGTTCAATTATATGTCATGTAATGTTGACGTAAAGTGCCTCATCACGGCTCATGGGCCGTAATATTGTATGAAAATCCATTACTCTATAGTCGGTAATGTGAATGTGGCGCACTTCGCTTGCACCTTCATCCAACATCAAACGCCACCACGCGCCGGTAGGAGAAAAATGTTGCGTAACTATTTGTACAATAATAATTAAAATGATTTGTTAAAAGCAATGATGGGCAGCTAATTTCAGTAGGTATACATTTATTTTTTTGAAATGATTTGATACAGCGCAGCGTGGCGAACCGGTGCATACATCCGACATATTAGTTAACATAATTTTTTTCATCTCTCCTGTTCGGAAAATATAACTTTCCTGTGTAGATAGCCGGGTGGAAAATAGCTTATCCATCCCTAGGGTGGAAAGTAATTTAGTTTTAATTGACATGGCATAGAGTCAAGGCCTGCAGTCAAAGCTTGGACCAAAGATAATTGAGTCACATCATGTTATTAAAATAACAAAAAATTTTGCTTAGCTATAAATTGAAAATCATATTGTGTAGGACTGTAGGTATTATGTATAATCGTTGATAAAAAAAAATACAATTTCTAATTTTAATTTAATTAATAATTAAAATATTTGGCTGCCCGCCATAATGCTAAGATGTTTTTTTTTTAATTTTATATTGTCAGTGTCATTTCAGGAAGGATTCGTCCAAAGCCGTTAAACTTTTATAAAAAAAAAGAAATTATTTTTGGATTCTATTATTATCTGTGGAAAAAAATCGATCGATATTCTTTACAAAGATTTTAATTATTTTATATTTTCTGTTTTTTAGAGTTCCGTAGCCGAATGGCAAAAAACGGAACCCTTATAGTAGATTCGTCAAGTCTGTGTCTGTCTGTCTGTCCGTCCGTATGTCACAGCCACTTTATTCTGAAACTATTAGCATCACACCGCTGAAACTTGGTAGGTAGGTGTATCTTTTTTACCGCTTTCCGATTCAGGTACAAAAAAATTGAAAAAATGATAATATAGGGGGGGCTCCCATACATGAAACTAAAACCAAAAACATTTTTTTTACTCAAACCTATACGTGTGGGGTGTCTATGGATAGGTCTTACAAAATGACATTGAGGTTCCTAAAACCATTTTTTCTAAAAGTCTAACGTTTGAGATATACACGCTTCCAAAGTGGTAAAATGGGCGTCCCCCCCCCCCCATATAACTTTTGAACTAAGGAAGTGAAAATTTTGAAAAAAAAAAATTTATGTAATGTCGATCTCAACATAAACTTTCAACGAAAATTGGTTTGAGCGAAATCGAACTAGCAGTTTTTGAGATATAGCACATTTTTATCAACCGCAAATATAACTTTGTCTTTCATACAAACACTATGAAAAACAAAGTTATATTTGCGGTCAACAAAATATTGTGGTATTCTGGCTAAGTGGAAGTAAGAATCCCTAATTCAGTTAAAGTTGGCACGGAACCCTCAATGAGCGAGTCCGACTCGCACTTGGCCGGTTTTTTGTACTCTGTTTTCATGTATTCGTGCCGTTATTCTTTCTAATCGTGTTAGGTGTTGTTAGTATTGTAAATCAACTGTCATATTTTGTTCAAAACTTGAGTTTTCCTTTCTCGCTGAACTACATAATACCCCACCAAGACATCTACAACCACTTTTGTAAATTTAATGTTTTCCTCACAGTCGAAATGAAAAATAGTATGTTTAACTCGGGTGAAAGCACCCATTTCACTCTCGAATTATTGGCGCTCTCACTTCGTTCGAGCGCCAGAAACATCTAGAGTGAAATGGGTCGCTTTCTCCCCTTGTGTAACAATCTACTAATTTGCCTCACAGTGACAGAAAGCTTGTAAAGCAGATATTCACCTCGGGCATAAAGGTGTGTTTGTCTTGGGCGAACTTAAATCTCTCGCTACACTCAGGTTTTCTACTACCTTTTTTACCAATTGTAAACCCGTTAATTCCCTCGCTTCGCTTGGGCTTCAAATCTAAAATCCTCAAGCTTCGCTCGTGATTTAGGTGGCGCCCGCGCCGACAAAGACACTATTTTACGCCCTAGGTGAATAATCTACTATTATTCTTAGATAATATGGCGTCTGAAACGGTTACTTTTAACATGTTTGAAGTTCTAAAATTGTATCGATTGTATATTGTAATAAATCATAATGGGAGTAGTCTTTCAATCAAGAACATTATTGTCATTCGTAGATTAATGAAACTATCTATTATATCATAGTAAATACTTCAAGGAAAAATGTTTTTTTATGAAATAAATAATAATAATTACCATTAATAGTGTTGAAAGGTTTGCGATGGCCTCTAAAAGATTTCAAGACACATGGAGTATACTAAGTGTACCCATTTAAAAGTTTAGAAAGTTAATAAATTAGTTAAGTTTCAGACAACCAAACTAGGTCATCTTAAAACACTGATGTTAGACGTTAATTAACAAAAACATTTCATGGATTCATTTAAAATTCATTTTCTAAATTACTTGTCTTGGACTGTAGTACCTACGTTTCTATGGCCGATTGCCGTACCTAGCAGGTGTCCATGATGTTTGCATTATATAAATTCACAGGCGATGTTTGCATTATATAAATTCACAGGCGATTGACTACCAATGACATGCTAATGTTCTTGGTTAATGAACATATTTTACAGGTTTATTGAGTATAAAAATAAAAGATTGATCAATCGCCTGTGAATTTATAGATACAAACATTATGGACACCTGCTCGGTACTGCGATTATGGGAATGCATTTCTAATATCACTTCTAACTGTTAATAAAAGTAGAAAGGATTTATAGAATACCTGAGGTTTTAAATAAAGCACATGTTAGTCTATACTAAAAATAACTCAAAAGTTGTCAATGACGAAGTATAAACAATTTTTTTTAATGACGAAGTATAAACAATTTTTTTTCTACAAGTGCCGAGGAGCACAGGCCGTTCTTAACACGTTCTGGGACACTACTCCAGACACAATAGATGTTTTATTGTTTTCACGCCTGTAGGCGGGCACTGTCCCGGAACGTGTTAATACAGTGCACACCACTGAATTTTGTTAACCCTATACCATGATCTAATGATAGTCTCCTTTCTTCTAATATGCATATAATCTGCCAGTCCTAACCAAACTGCTTTTTTGCGACATTTCATTTATGAATTTTGTGTGTTCGTCCAATGTGTACCTATCATAAAATTACTATCCCTTTGGAATAGAAAGACAAGAGCGAGATGTCACTAGCAGAAAACTGAGTGATAAAAAGAGATGCGAGATGCGATGTAGCAGAACCGTTTTTGGTGGCTGACAGTCAGTTTAGAGGCCCAAAGAGGCTCGCTGAAAATTTCTTTCATGTGATTGTTTATAAATTCAAGTGTATAATTTTTAGAAATAGTTATCCTGGAACGTGGTGACTTGATCGGTGATTGATCGTTGTTCATTACAGCGAAATAACCCCAAAAAATATTCATTTAACAGGTAGATTAGTCCAAATCGAAGCCTCTTAATATACGATTTATATTTACCAATGCGCTTCAAATTTACAGTACGCAGTTTGATTATTCTATTCTGTAAACGTTAATTTACGTAAAAAGTTAACGTATATTCCCAGTCGCCCCCTCGGGGATTGCCACCGGAGGCAAATGGGAACGAAAATTCCCAGTCGCCTCCGGCGGTGACTGGGAAGTCATTGCCCCCACTTCAGTTTCGCTGTACATTGCTTGCTCCATTGTAGAGAATAAAAGGATGACGCAACTTATTCTAAATCTGCCACTAAATTGACGATATCATTCAAATAAAGTTTCCAACGTTCGGTGTAGTTATTTTACCTAATAAAATTTGTGATTATTAGGATTATTCAAATTAAAAAGGAAAAATAAAAGTACAAAGTGCATCGAAGTATTTTTTTATTTTGATATCGATTTGTATCACAGATAATCAGACACTTATAGACAATAATTAAATTAGTAAAGTTATACAGAGTACCTAATCATTAACTTAAGAAATACGTAGTATAAGCAAATCTGTAAATATTTATATTCATAGATACCAGATTTTTTTATTGTGGTCAAATCATTTACCATTTGTTTAACCTTTTTTGTGGGTGTTACCCACATATCTATATCAAGTAAATTCATTATTGGCTGCAAGTTTAGAATGTAAGATTAGCTTACTTTTTGTAATAAGAGCTGTGAATTTTAAATAAAAAAAATTTAAAAAAATCTATTTTTCAGGAATACTTAATATTTAAAATTAGTCATAAATGTGAATCACAGATAATTCCAACAATAACAAAAACAGTTTTGTGCTATAGATAAAAATAACTATTAAATAATTTTAACAAAATTGGAACAAAAATATTCTAGTACCATTAAATCACAGATAAAATCAGACTTTTATTCAGTTACGTCACTATCATCGATCTTTCGCTTAATATATATATGTATATATATCGAACTACAAATTATATAGAAGGTTGGCACAACAAGCTTAACCACGAAATTGGTACGAAACATCCGAACCTCGTGCATTAACTGAGTGTTTTGCGACAAGATTCTTCATATTCCAATGCTTCAGTAGAATCAAACAAATAAATCCTTTAAAACAAAGAAAGGCTGCACAAATATTTAGAGATTAATTCATACAAGAAATTCAACTCGAGTTTGTTCATTGAGAAATGACAATGGGACATTTTCTCGAAACTATAAGACACTAATTGTTACGATTCCTTCTGTGATTTATAACAATATATACCTATATATACGTATTTCTTAAGTTAATGATTAGGTACTCTGTATAACTTTACTAATTTAATTATTGTCTATAAGTGTCTGATTATCTGTGATACAAATCGATATCAAAATAAAAAAATACTTCGATGCACTTTGTACTTTTATTTTTCCTTTTTAATTTTAATAATCCTAATAATCACAAATTTTATTAGGTAAAATAACTACACCGAACGTTGGAAACTTTATTTGAATGATATCGTCAATTTATAGGCAGATTTAGAATAAGTTGCGTCATCCTTTTATTCTCTACAATGGAGCAAGCAATGTACAGCGAAACTGAAGTGGGGGCAATGACTTCCCAGTCACCGCCGGAGGCGACTGGGAATTTTCATTCCCATTTGCCTCCGGTGGCAATCCCCGAGGGGGCGACTGGGAATATACGAAAGTTAACGTAAGACAGAATAACACAGGTAATGCATATCTACGAATATTTGTCTCAAGAAATCATTTTTCGTTTTACACTAGGGCTGCATGTCCGATATTTTGTGTCGACTGTTTATCATACAGTAAACTAATATGTTAAAGTTAGGAAGGTTGGTTTAAATCACCTGAACGAAAGGTTATCTCATTTTAAGTTCTCTCATTTTAAGTTACAAATGTTACTTACTTAAGTTAGTTACTGTCGTCTAAAATCGGTTTCGTTTGACAGCTCTTACTTGTTCTTCTCTTCCGATAGGATTATTAATTTTATGGTACCTATATAATATGTGAAATTATTTGCTGATTGGGTTAATCCGTTGTTTGAGTTTTATCTGGTAACATTGTCATGACATTTCATCATTTTAATTTTGAACTGACAGCTTTTATTATGATCCTAAGACAAATTTTTTTTTGTATAAAAAAATGCCTCCCTTGCCAATTTTTGGGTTCCGTAGCCGAATGGCAAAAAACGGAACCCTCATAGTTTCGTCAACTCTGTCTGTCTGTCCGTATGTCACAGCCACTTTATTCTGAAACTTCAAGCATCACACAGCTGAAACTTGGTAGATGTATCTTATTTACCGCTTTCCGATTCAGATACTGTGTTTTTTACCATTGCTTTATGTTAATTTGTAAGTATCTCACATAAGTGAATTGTATTGATTCTTGTGGGAAAATAAATAATCTTTAACCTGAGATACAAAAAGTTAAAGTTAGCTCCCATACATGAAATTAAAAATTTTTTTTACTCAAACCTATGCGTGTGAGTTGTCCATGGATAGGTATGTTAAAATTATATTAAGGTTTCTAAAACTATTTAAGGTTAAGGTTTGAGATATAGACGCTTTCAAAGTGGTAAAATGAGCGTACCCCCCATCTAACTGTAACAAGTTGTATCAAGATATTACACACTGTATCATTATAAGGTGCGCATTGTAATGCTTTGTTCTCCACCTTCACTGATGTATGCCCGTTTTGTATCATTACAAGGTGCGCATTGTAATGCTCGGTTTTCCACCTTCACTGATATAATGCTAAAATCTGTAACGGTACATTACACGCGAATGCTCCCGGTGAGGAAGCACCTTTAAGAGGCTACAACGTGATTTAGGCCGAAAAGCGTGTTTTCCAAGCTTGACAACTCTGCAAAACCACATTCCACAAAAAATCTAATTACTAGTAATTGTAGGAAATTCTTTCGAGTTAGGACGTTATAAAAAACATTCACAAATTATTTTATTTTTGATGAGTTGTAACAACTAAACATACAGCTGCTTTATAGATTTCTCTAACAGTGCCTACTTTGGAGCCTCATATGATTAAAACCACTAGCTTGTTTTATAAACAATTAAATGTAAGTAAATAAACATGTCCTAAACTAAGGAAGTTATCGAGTTTTTTTTTTTCAATTTCTGTTCGAAATGGAAGATATGAGTCATTGACCAAAGTGGAATTCACAAGAAAAAGCACCATCTAATGTTGCAGTTTTTCAAACTTTGTATTGAACAAATTTTTGAACTTTGTATTGGAATTGAAGCGGCGCGTGTACGCCCTTAAGACTTGGTATTTCTGCATCGCGAGATGGGTGTCTTCAACCTTACACGCAGGTCTCAGCCAAGCATTAGAGGGATTATTATTTCCCCCCGATTTACGATCAGTCCGACAGATTTAATTAAATTTGATGATCAAGATTACGTACACCAACAGTCTAATACACATCATGCACCAACTCGAGAATTTGTTTCTTCTTAATATAAGATGAATTTATTAAGTCAGTTTTTTGAAGGTGGTTTAATTTTTAAATATTTTTTTTTATATAATTAAGTTTCTCCAAAGCACACATTTTGTCATGTGACCGTAAATATCTATCAAAGGATGTGACATCACTACTTTAACATTGGTAGGCTTTTTTTGCTGTACTAAACAGCTTTCCATAGTAAGTAAGACAACAATAAGTTGCTAAACATGTCATGTTGTCTGAAGACTGTTACTTAAAATCAGATCATGAGCTGTGAATTTTGTAACACAAATAAAAAAAAAAGTTATGGACATTTGAAAAAAAAAAACTTAAAAAGTGTCAAACGGTGTAGTGGTTTTTCTGCTACTGTGGCCACAAATATTAACTTTTTCAGTTTTTTAAATAGATAACTCTGCTATTGATATGATATTACTATCAACATCAGTTCAAAATTTAAATACTGATACCTATCTTCATTTTTATTTCATGAAACTTTTAATTCTAAGTTCTAACCAAGAATTTAAAATTATTGGTAGGTAAATAAAAATATTCAAGTACCTAGCTGTACTGAAAAAAAAACTGGACTACTTCAGCCACTATAGACTGCGCACCTAATCTAGATTCCAAATTGGTAGGTATAACACCTGCTAATCTAATCAACGAAAAACACGAATATTTTATTTTTGTAAAGAAACCTGCTGTCATCCCTATTTTAATTATCACTTTATAAATGGTTTAGTGGATAATCAGAATGCTGGACAGACTTAAAAATAGGAGGTTTACATTTCGAGGGAAACCCTCTAATTTTTCAAGCATGTTTAAGAGTTTTAGACTAGTATCATAAATTTAGAGGTAACACATAATTTTTTGGATTCATTCAGATGGTGGAACTCCTCAACACTTGTGTGTTAGATATAATGACATCAAAATTTGAAAGTTCATTAGGTCATTTAAAAAAAATCCACATCTATATTTAGTTTAAGATAGATAAATGACTGATAGAGAATGCCAAAAATTGAAATTTTTTGCTTTTAGCACAATATTTAAAACTAGTTGTTTACATTTAGGTAAAATATCTATATACAAAATAATATTTGCACCTATATATCCAACATTTATTTGAATTTTAAAGAATTGTTAACGGAGACTATTGTTGCAGCAGTAGTCATCTTCTAATCTTTCCTAAGAAAAAGAAAATGGCTTAGTACCTACTACAATGCCCCGAGAGCCCTGAATTACAATGGTACCTATAAGATGTATCCATTAATTTTATTTGTCGTCTATCCAGAAGGGTCTTATATTGACAGGATTCAGAAGGATTAGTTAGGCAGAGGTTCAAAGGCTGTGATCCAAAATCATTTGGACCTTGTATTGTCTTTTGTTAGAAGTGATGATGACCGTGCAATCAATTTGTCAAAAGTTACTAGGCACCAGAGACTATGTGGTGTTTCCCACCTTGATTTAAACAAACTCCGTATTTTTACATTGGATTACATTTTGGTTGATATGTAACCAAGCATTATTTAGACTAATACCCATGTAAAATATGTCTAATGGTAATCTTTGTTCATAAACTGGATGATTGTTATTACAATAATTAATATGAGGAGCTCTATTTGGTCTAATCAACATCATCATTATCAGATTATAAATACTAAAGGAAGTCAGTATTTGTTGCAAGGAATAGGCAAGGCAGTCTTATATGACAGATCAACATCGCTAGAACTTGTTGATTCGAGACATGGAAAATAATAGTTCATGATGAACCTTGCAATGAGAGTTAACTACCTATATTGTTGCCCACCCAGAGAACACTATTCGGAAGTTTTTAAATTTTGACAGAAAATGAGATGAAAATTGCAGTCAGGAAATTTGATATTCTAAGTAACTTATTTTAAATAGTTAAAAAGGTATATCAGAATATTAATTACACTTACTATGATTAATCATCGTAAATTGAGATGAATAGAAGTCTTATGTAGCCCTAATAAATATTTCGTAGGAATCAACAATATTTGATGGGTACTCCAGCCATTAGAAGTTTGATCAATACTAATTAATATTACGAGTGAATTTGGTGACATTCCTGACTTAGGTTTATTATACATACCTACCTACCTACCTACCTACTTACAATAGTACCGTACCGAGCCGGCCGGTAAAAGCGCTGTCCTATCGACGGCATTTCTATAGCTGCAAATGTATTAATTTTAATAAATTACATTAAAATTATGATAAAGAGGGCAAGGAACAACTAATAAACTCAAAAACTACGCCAGAGATTCCAATAAGAATCTGCTGCCACCCTTACTGACACCACATGTCGCCATCTTGTCAAACTTGCCGGATAATATTCGTCATCCTTTTGGTTTCTCAAAACACTTGTTTCACAATTTCTGGACACTTGAAACACATGTACACTGAAACAATTCTTCCAATCACTGACCACGTAGAGCCTAGGTGCAAGAAACTTACTTCGAAACCCTCTGACTTGGCCCAGACATTTCCATCGTGACCGGCAATCGCTGCTTTTGTTACACATCTGGATGCCATTAACTGTTTATCGACATAATCTTGCCAGCTCATTTTGATAAAGTTCAATTAAAAATAAAACTACTTTGCTAAATCACAATACTCTTCACAACGAGCAAACGCTCCACACGAACAAAAAGCACTGCCGTTTCAAAATCAAAATGGCAGCGTCACAGGGTATAGACAACAAGACAGGAAATGCACTGCTGCCAACATAACTAACATATAAAGTCAAAGACAATTTTTTATTTTCTTAATGGTCCAACAACTTAAAATTACTTTTCATTCAGGTAAAAAAAGGGAATATTGAAGCTTTATGATGAATATCATTATAATTATGATGGATGATGAGTATGATGATGAGATGTTCTACTAGCTAACGCATCCGTCGACGGCAACACCCTTAGCTGGTTTAAGCCTGGGCTCGTGTATGGGAACGTGACTTCTTGCTTCTTGGAAAGAAAAAGGAAGGAGATGTTTTCGTTTGTATGGAAAAAATGCCAACACCTTAGTACAAAGTGAGCTGTTACAACTACGTAAAGAAACGCTTTGCCAAGCAAAAAATGTGTGCATTTTTTTGACGTGAACTGTCAACATACTGACGTATTCCTGACGTATTATTTTGACGACGCGTTTGGTGTAGTGGTTAGCGCTCCTGACTATTAGTACTATATATATTCTGTGCTATTACGCCGGCCGTCGCGGTTTCAAATCCCGCAAAGGGGCAAATGTTTGTGTGATGAGAACTATTACATATATACATTTGTACCTAAGTCATGGATGTTGTATGTATTTAAGTATTTATGGGAGACGCCTCCGTTATAATCGTTGTCTGGTACTTCGTAACACAAGGAATAATATTCCTTACCACGAAACCATACTGGTGTGTTGTCTGGCGCATATTTATATTTATTTATATTTATATTTATTCCATAAATTTTGAATGTTAAATATGAAACCGCAGAAGTGACACCATAGAATGTAGTATAGTACAGAATGACAAACACGGATTTTCAGCGAAACCAAAAAGTTACTTTACATGTGTGCGTTAAATACAATGATATTGTATTTAGAAGTAGATGACGTTTTGCGAACTAAAAGAGTATACAAATATGGCACCATCTGATTACTGAATGACATGGATTGACATCCATCACATCAGACATCAGTTTCGGAACAGAGTGATGGATGGAGTCGCTTTCTCCATATATATTTTTAAAGTATGTAGGTACATTGCAATGGATGACCAAATGTCAAAAACCAGGTAATACTTCACCTCAGTAAGTATAGAAACCAAATAACTTATTTATTTATAATATTTAACTTTTTATTTTAAAAAAATATAACATTTACATTGTTTAATCATGATTTAAAAAATGCAATTTGAATGAGTCTCGTAAGCGTTCCACGAACTGTCATTGCGCCAATATCAAGCAATAACAACAGGTTGGTGATTAAATTATCTAAACGATCAATCGAGCCATTATCAACATTTTATTTTTATACAGGTACGAAAATTCGAAAAGCACTTCGAGACGAGGCTATTCTAAACACTTAATATATTCATTGATTTGTTTTCGTTTATTAAAAAGGTTAAATAAAAAAATCTGAAAAGAATATGGAAGTAAATGACAATGGCGAGTTGTCATCTACTCGCCATTATGTTAAGCTCTATGACTGGATACATTTTGTTAGAAAATAACAATTAATTTGTTTTTTATTTAAAAAAATCCAAACCGTTTAGAATTGGTTATTGGGTACTGGTCTTTATTGTAAAAATAATTACACAAATAGCAAATAAAACAATAAGGTTTTTTTTAAGTCTTTAATCTACCTACGACGTTATCAGCATCTATAAAAAAACATTTATATCATCCATTTAGTCGTCGAGGAAAGAAAGCAGTCGTTTTCTTGCCGTAGGTACTATGCGGTCACCTTACATATATACGTACGTTTTACTTTTAACTGCCTCGGTGGCGCAGCGGTTAGAGGATCACATTTTAAAGTGACGGCTGTGCCGGAGGTCCCAAGCCCGGGTCGTGCCTAAAATATGTACCTGAGTTTCTCTGTTCAGAAATTCTCTAGGTAGCCCGGAGTTTGCAAGTTGGTGGTTTTTCACCCCCGTTGATCGGAAAGCACGTAAAGCCGTTGGTCCTACGCCTGATCTCTCTTCGGTTGTGTAAGATTGCTGTCCCATCGGGCTATGAGAGTGAAAGGAATAGAGAGTGCTCCTGTGTTTACGCACACACTTGTCCACTATAATATGTCACGCGCAGTCGGTTAGTCCTTGTGACTGGCCACCGTAGTCGAAATCGGCTAGGGGGACTATTATATGTACAAAACATACAGATGGAAACAAAAATGTCCATGCATATAAATATTAGTGCCGTGTGAGCGGGATTCAAATCCACGACTACTTAGCTTTGTAGTCCGGACCACTACACCATGACGGCCGTTAAATTGTTGTTCGAGTTGGTAAAAATAAAAACAATAGCACACTACTCCATGCATGGCACTTTCTTAGAAAATCGTTTTTTTGTAAAATATCGGCCATGTTGTTGCCATGGGTTTGGCTACAAAACTTAACTCCGTCATTTTATTGAATATACTGCGATTATTAATATTTGGGATTATAAAATGCCATTTTATAATCGAAAACATTATAGTCCAACAGAAACATTTCTACTTTGATTGTTAATTTTGCAGTTTTCAATGCGCACTAAGGCGTTGTAGCACGTGTGAACGCTGACGCCGTCAAAAACAGACTAAGTCAAAATTAAGCACCCACTTTGAAGTGGGGCGTTATTTGCTTGACCATCTTTTAGCGTCTCACCGGTGATCTAGTTCTAAATACAATATCATTGGTTCAATAGTGATGTGTATCTTATGGTGGTCCAAGTTTTATCGACAAGGTTACGATAAATCATGTAAATTGAAACAAAAATAATTAAATTAATGCACTTTTAATAACAGAATACTTTTTATTTAATAAACAAGACAACTTCTTTTTTAAATACAAATTTATTTATTTATGTATGAAGACTTGCTAGAAGCACTTATACACGTTCCAACATAGACCTTACCACATCACAGCTTCGGAACAGTTGTGTGGGCCACTGCTGAGAAGAAGCTGTGCAAGTTACGGTTACCTAAAAAAAACAGTCAAAAAATTTATCGATACTGATGACGATCATTTAGTCAAGCCCTAGTGTAAAGAAACGGTTTCTTATTTTACTGAAAATATCTGAATTATTCTATTGGAAACTTTGATATATGGCTGCAAATCACAAAGGAAGTCCTAAATTTACTGTACAATTTGGCATCGGAGTCAATTTCACTTACAAATTTTATAAAATTATTTTTTTATCAATGATTCATATTTACTGGTGAAAAATATAATTTTCGGGATTGTATCCTCGGCGCACTTTACAGTTGCTGAAAGCACAAGCCATTTCATCTGAAATTGTTATACAAAACTTAAATTATAACTTTATCCATTCATAATTTTTCAAAAATTCCTGCGACGGAAACTTGACGTTTCCACTAAATCCATTATTTCTTAGAAAACGGTCTCGCTGTCATAAGGTCTTTCGCTGTCAAATCTTATAGAATTTCACTAAGTAGCACGCTCTTTTTAAAGCGAAGATTTTTTTCTTTCTCTATGAGTGACACAGACTTTTGTGTCTAATGAATTTAATTGTGTTGAATGAATATTGAATATTATTTATCAAAATATTTTAATCGTTACTTACTTTGATCAATAGTTATTTGAAAACGGCAAAGAAATAAAAGTTTAATAAATAAAAATCTGTAGGTCGAAAACTCGAATGATATTTATAATTTTTTAGTTCATATTTTTTTCATTTTAAATTTTCATACGAAATAATTTGAATTTTAACTCGTCAAGTATGTGTGAACGAGACACAATAGAAATTCCATTGTTATGCGACTCTCGAGAGTCGTTTGATCCCTGACTGATTAAAAGAAATATCACAAAATCGCATTGTCTAAACTCTATTTATTACCTACCTACTTTTCTATTCTGTGCGTGTCACTTTTTAAAATCTTTGATTTTCATATAAAATGGCGGCAATTTTATGCAAAACAATTAAAACATTTTGGAAAAATCTTTATGATGGTTTACGCCGGTAACTTTTTGATTCTTGTTGGTTTTATTTTTGCATGTTTTTAAAACGCAAGACGGCATTTTTGACAAATTAATTGACCAAATGTCACATTAGTTAACGCTACGAGCGGGAGGGAGTGAGTGACTGTGATGCCGCGCATGTGTTGATGGTCTGTACCCATCAACTTTTTGCGCACGTAGTAGTTTGTTCGGGATGTCAGTTCCATCCATAGTAATAGTAAGTAGTTCAATGTTAGTACATAACATAACACTAAAAAATAGCTTACGTACAGCTTCATCATTTTTGGAACGGTTATTGTCTGTCAAATAAAAAATAAAAATGGATAATAGTAACTTATACTAATAAAATCTAGCAATATTTCATGATGTTTAATAATTCTGTCAAACACCTGTCCTGTCAGCCAATCAGTTGGTAGAACAGATTAAAAAAGATCGAAAGCGGAAAGCAAAATTACATTTAACATGACAGATTAAGCAAAATGACATTTGACTATGACAGATTAACTTTTTTTGCACCATTCGATATGTTTTGGAATAAAGTGCGACATGGATCTTCTGGCCAACGATGACAGTCGGAACTAACGCTGTAAAATTCAAAAATGCGGTTGCCAGATCAAGTGTAGCGAAAACTCCCCAATCTTCCAAGAGATTTTCCGACTTTCCCTTTTGTTTTATTTTCGTACGTGTTCTCTGAAAACTATTAGTACGATTGTTTTAAGTACCGTAGAGCTAAACACCTAAAATGAAGAATTAATTTTCAATGTTTTTTTAATTTTTATCTGTGGTTTTTATTATTAATACAATTGTTTTGCGCCTAAAATCGGTGAAACATACATGATATTCGTGTTATAGTAGAAAATACCCTTAACGGCATTTCCACCCAAGAATGGCGGATTCATTGTCATCAATAAGTACTATTATTGTAGATTAGAAGCCCTGTTTCTTTGAAGGTCTTGCGGTTGTGTTCCTTAAACATTATTGTCGGTGGAGAGGAGAGTTCTATTATTTTTGCCTTTAGCAAATATTGCGATTACCACTATCATTGTGACCTTAATCCTCTCGAAATGGTGGTGGGCATCAATGAAACGCATAGTTGCAGAAGGCAATATAGGGAAGAAACCTGATGATATGCCTCTCATGGTAGAAAATGCCTTCAATGACATTTCCACCCAAGAATAGCGAAGAATGCAATTGTTTTTTTTATGTCTAAAATCGGTGGAACAATATGATATGCCTCTTCTTATATTGCCATCTAAGAAATCTTTTCTTTGACTTTGCCATGTTTGGGTAAAAAAAAAAATTCATTTAACTTCCTAAACTCCCTGAATCAAGTGAGATTTTCTTGATCTGACTACCCTTATCTTATTGAATGCTAGCGACCCTCAATGTCACCTGTTGGCCAGAAGATCCATGGTCGCACTACTTTAACTCTGAAGATGGCATCTTAAGATATGAAATATATCGCTTGGTATCTAAAGATAATTAACAGCATCTTAGCCGTCTGTGATGATGGTTCATACAAAATATATGGCGAGTGATATTTTATGTTAAGATAAAATATTATAGTTTCATGGCGTCATGTTTAATGCGCTTTAAAGCGCTCTTAGTGCTCGCAATAATGATGCTATTGTCTGCCAAAATACAACCCCCATGTTTTGGAAATTTGGAACGTTACCGAAAGACTGCCAACTGAACAAAATTAATTTACACTGGTGACGTACTTCCGATGTTTGATTTCCTAATAATTTAGTATTACTCACGTTCTTGTGATTTAAAAAGCTTACAAAATTGTCATCATTTTTAAAAATCTTATAAAAATATAGTAAATTTTTTGAAAATCCATTTCCTTGTATGAATAATATTTTTATACAACATTATAAAAAAAGCGTTTGCTAAACTCAACTTGACCTTGCCAGTTCTTTTCCGTTCAGCAACCGCGATTGGAACATGTCTTTTTCATCACCTGAAAGAAGGTAAGTCTAGTTTGAGCGTAATTGTATGCTTGTTTTATGAAAGGTCTTGTAAACAGTAGTAAATTAAACGGGGGAAATGTGCGGTGGTCCAGATAATACATATTTTTTGTTTTATTTGCCGACTTCGCTCTCCCCTGTCTGTCGCCGATTGCCAACATGGCGCTGGCAGAAATTTAGCTGTTCGGCAAAACGCACGTGTTTTAGTTTCCGAGAAACCAATCCATAATTTTAGAGTATTCATTGATCAAATTACCCTCTATTTTTATTGTAACTGTAACAGTGATACTGTACTTGGTAACATACAATTTCCATACACAATGGCATTTTGACATAAGCCTGCAGATCTGAATTGCTGGTATCATGTAAAGGATGTTTAATTGTTAATCTCAGATTTTAAATGATGTTGTATAAATTCACAGATCTGAAGATTGGCCGGAGGACTCCAAAAATGGGCCAAAGGATCAAGGGAGTTTCGAGACAGCTCCGGGCTTGGAGGGAGCCCTCGATACGAACTGGCATGAAGTCGTGGAGAGCTTTGATGACATGAATCTGAAAGAAGAATTGCTGAGAGGAATTTATGCCTATGGTTTCGAAAAGCCATCGGCTATTCAACAACGCGCTATCATGCCGTGCATCCAAGGACGCGACGTTATAGCCCAAGCCCAGTCTGGTACTGGCAAAACTGCTACATTCTCTATTTCAATCCTCCAGCAAATTGATACTAGTGTCCGTGAATGCCAAGCCCTAATCTTGGCCCCAACCAGAGAGCTGGCTCAACAAATTCAAAAGGTAAATCTAAGTTTAACAGTTTTATCATCTGTTGTCAGTGGTATTTTTGTAGTGTACTTATGGTTGATGACTTAAAAGAGCAATAATTACTGCCAATGAAAATGTACAGTGGTAGTTTATTGTCATTATTTATTTCAGGTCGTAATAGCTCTTGGTGATCACTTAAATGCAAAATGCCATGCATGTATTGGTGGAACTAATGTCCGTGAAGATATGCGCCAGCTGGAGAGTGGTGTTCATGTGGTGGTAGGAACTCCCGGCCGCGTCTACGACATGATTACACGCCGTGCTCTGCGTGCTAACACTATCAAGCTCTTTGTTCTTGATGAAGCTGATGAGATGTTGTCTAGAGGGTGAGTCATTTGAAATTTACTTGTTATTATTATTGTGTTAGGGTAATTGTTGCACAAGCATAATAACAAAACACTAAACAATAACAACATTTATTGCTTTTAATTTCAGATTCAAAGATCAAATTCATGATGTGTTCAAGATGTTGTCTGCGGATGTGCAAGTCATCCTGTTGTCTGCTACCATGCCCGATGATGTATTAGAAGTATCACGATGCTTCATGAGAGATCCTGTGCGCATTCTCGTGCAGAAAGAGGAGGTACGATAATTTGTTTCATAGTTTTCCAAAATGTAATGCATACCTATTAACAGAATTTGAATCTTGTGTAATATGATTTATAAATTTCTTATTCCATTACAGCTTACTTTGGAAGGTATTAAACAGTTCTTCATTGCTATCGAGATGGAGGAATGGAAACTTGACACCCTTTGTGACTTGTATGACACCCTCTCTATTGCTCAAGCTGTCATTTTCTGCAACACTCGCCGCAAGGTAACATCAATTCACTAATTTTCATAAAAGGAAATCCTTAATGTGATTTTTATAATATTAAAATTCAACATAAAGAGTCCTAAGATAAGGTTTTTTTTTTTAAGGTGGACTGGCTGACTGAATCTATGCATGAGCGTGATTTTACTGTCTCTGCCATGCATGGTGACATGGACCAGCGTGAGCGCGAAGTCATCATGAGACAGTTCCGTACTGGATCCTCCCGTGTACTCATCACTACTGACCTGCTGGCCCGAGGCATTGATGTACAACAAGTGTCTTGCGTCATTAACTATGATCTTCCTACAAACCGTGAAAACTACATTCATCGGTAAGCATTTATTATAATTTTGTATGATATTATTAGCGCATTTGCAATTGTGTTTATGGTTTTGCTATAAAATATGGTCTTTCCCTTTCAGAATTGGCAGAGGTGGTCGTTTTGGTCGTAAGGGAATTGCTATTAACTTTGTGACTGAAGCTGACAAGAGAGCACTGAAGGATATTGAGGACTTTTACCATACTACAATCACGGAAATGCCTAGTGATGTGGCTAACCTCATCTGAGGTGTCAGCACTATCCCCGTTTATACTTTGTGTCCTGCGTTCTATTGCGATATTGATAAGGTGTGAGTATTAGGAGGAACCTCCTAATTACTGCTGAGCCGACTTTTTTTTTTATTGGAACTCCTTTTAATTTGGACCGATATATTTGTTTTAGTTTAATTAATGAATACATTATACTATAATAGACGTATCAATATAAGTTTAATATACATAGGTAGGAATAAGACCGGCCCGGCCGGATGGCCCCCGTTCCGCGTAGGCCTCCCTGCCGCTTGCAGAGAGGTCTCATCGGGTACTGGAGAGGCTATTTCAATCACAAAAGTACTAGAAGGAAACAATGTATTGTAACTCAATTTCCAGTTGTACATAATATGGTAACTGTTTTTGTAATACGGTAAATAAATATAATGAAATATCCTAAGTGTATTGTTATTATGTTGATGCGTAGCACTCCACTCCCGATCGGAACCTTAATTTTTCTCAAATATTGTATTGAATTGTGTAAATTTTGTTTTACAGAAGATCTACCTACTGAGCCTGTTGAAACGCACTTTGGACACAACTATGTGGAAATAATAAATCAAAATTTCCTCAATAAGTTATTACTTTCTTTTGACAGGTCCTTACTGTATCCTGTATCCATCATAATCCATAGCTTTTGCATTTTAATTTTGAACATTGTTTTCTACATGGTTTTTCTGTTCATTTCGAATTATTTATATTTTTGGAATAAATTTTGTTTCAAATATTACTAGCGACTTTTGAAAAAAGAATGATAATTAAGGTTCCTGTTTCTTTTTAATAATGATTACTTAGATTACCTTTATTTATCTATTCAGTGACATGGAACTTAAGGGAAACTATAGGTATCTAGAGGTTTTAAAATTACACAAGTTCTATTAAGTATCTAGAAATAGATTAGGTATTGCTTGAGAGCAAAGTTGGTAGGTAGGTACAAATAAGAATGCATGAATTTGAAAATATACATATCGTGAAGGTAATCGGGGATGTGCATCTGGATTGGGGGCCCATTTTTTTAACCCTTGTGAAATGAAATAAAACTCTAAGGGTAATTTAGTTAAAAATAGTAAAAACTTAAAGCATAGGGCCAAAAATTTCTTAAACATAAATTACAACTTTTATGGATAAATTACTTGGGCCCTCAATCCAGATGGTGGCATAGCCTAATCTCAGTAAATATTATCTCTGGTTTAATATTTTTTATTTAAGGATTTAGTTAAGAATTTCTTACATAATTTAAGAAATTCCCAAATCTGTAGAACATGACGTTTTAGATTTATGGCGGCATATCTAGGGCCCTCACTTCGTTATTGTCTGAACCCTAAAACATGAATTTATCGGAAAAATAAAAATTACGACTATTAGAAATGTTACTTAGATACACTCAGTGAATTACTTAAAAAGAAATAATGACTCAAAAGTTAATTGTTTAGAAGTACATGAAGGTCGTAACGTCTGAACTGAGAGCCCAATATTATTGGCTTTATTGACGAGGCACAACGTCATAGATTAACGCAAATTTGATGAGAATTTTAACATTTTCTTAATTAAATTATACCATAACGCCCGTTCTTCTAAATTCTATATTTCAAGAGAAAAATAACTTTCAACTTTCTTTAAGAGAACAAATTGTAGGGTGACCATTAGTTTATCATAGTATTTAGGGACCGTTTATTAATTCCTTGAAAGTAACTTAACTAGGAACCAACATAGTTATACCTATTAGACCAAAAAAAAAAAACTAAGACATGCATGAATCATACTCAAATCAGGTTGTTTCAGGTGTCAAGCCAATGCGAGCTGAGTACCATACCTATCGATTTAACCCCCATGTATTCTACAATTATTTGAAGTTTTCGAGATAACGTATTCTTTCGATATATTTCATGATACACCTAGATGATGGCTTTAAAAATTATATATTTTTTTAGGTTAACTTTTCTTGGATATTTTAAATTTAGTCAGAAGCTATGGAGTACACATTGATGTGAAGTAAATATTTTTTTAATAATTGTACCGATCGTGAAATATTTTTTAGAATGATTTTATTTCATTTGCGTATTTCGACGACTCTGGTGCGTGCATAGTAAGACTGCGCTTTACAAAATATACACGTACACTATGATAAACTATGGACACCCTACAATTTATTCCCTTGAAAGAAAGTTAAAATTTATTTTCTCTTAAAATATGGCATTTAGAAAAACGGACGATATGTTACAATTTAATTAAGAAAAAGTTAAAAATCTTATCGAATTTGTGTTAATCTATGACGTTGTGCCTAGTCAATAAAGCCAAAAATATTGGGCTCTCAGTTCAGACGTTACGACCTTCATGTACTTCTTAACAAAGAACTTTTGAGTCATTATTTCTTTTTAAGTAATTCACCGAAAAAGCGCGGGAATCGTCGGTTTGTGCGGTCGACTTTTTTTTCCTCTTGAGATTTTTTATTGTTAAATATTGATAACTAAGTGGATCAGAGTAGAATAGTGTGTATATTTTAATTATTAATATTTATTTATAATAAGTACAGTTACAAACTTCGTCTATTGGTAAGTCTTACACTTTTCTTGCATGATCGAGCCTGAAGATCCTGGTGGGACAGAGGTCCCCCAGGATGTAGCTCACCACATAGAAATCTCGTATGCTACGGAGGAGACAGAGGGTTCTCAAAGAGACACGGATGCTTCTGAAAGTGGTAGAAGTAACTCAAATCGCAAGCGCGCGAGAAAACACAAGTCATGTAGGCATTGTAAAAAGCGTAAAAATCATCATAAAGCTGCAGGCTCTTCAAGCGATTTATGTAATTGTTTAAGTGATAATGATGAACCTAACATTTTTATTAATAATCCACAAAACTTTGTTACTCCCGATCCTCCTACATCACAACCAAGTGCAATGAATGTAACTGAAAGCAAGGACCCTCGTTCAACATTTGTTGGTAGGACTCTTTACACAGCTTCAGACGCAGCCCCATATATAGTTCACGTCCAAAAAGAGCAGCCCCCACAGCCTCATAAGGATGGTTCTTCTAACATCCATCCTATTACATTTGGCCGGTTTTTGCAACACAATAAATTTCAACACATTGTCAATGGTAGCGTAAAGAAAATTGGGAGGAACCGCATTGTAATCAATTTCTCAAATTTTGAAGGTGCAAACAATTTTGTCACAAGTAATCTGCTGTCAAAATACAATTATAAGGCATTTATACCTGTGAATAATGTGACCCGTATGGGAGTTGTAAGAGGTGTGCCATCTGACTGGACTGATGATGAAGTAAAGACAAACATCTCTACACCTGTAGGGTGCGGGGACTTTTTAAAAGTAAGAAGATTTAACAGGAAAGTAATGAATAAAGGTCAAGCAGAGTTCGTGCCCTCAGAGACAGTTGTCCTTACTTTTGATGGCCAGGTTTTGCCTAAACGAGTGTTTGTTTGTTACAATTCTTTACCTGTGGACTTGTACATATTTCCAACAATCCAATGTTTTAATTGTTGTAGATATGGACATGTGAAAAATCAGTGTCGTTCCACCCCAAGATGTTTTAAGTGTGGTCATGATGGCCACTCAGGAGATACTTGCTCTGTTGAGGAAAATGTAACTTGCTGCTTATGCTCAGGCCCCCATTGTGCCACTGATAAGAAATGCCCTGAATTTTCTAGACAGAAGGGAATCAAAGAAACTATGGCTAAGAATTGTCTATCTTATGGAGAGGCAATTAAATTACACCCCCCTGTAGGCAAGTCATATGCACAGGTATTAACATCTTCTTCACCCCCTCAATCAATAGGATACTCTTCCAGTTCAGTTCAGGCTAGAAATCAATCTTATACTAAGACAGTTTTCCTTAAACCCAAGGCCCCACCTAGACTAGGGAAGGGTTATGATCGCATTGCACACAATGAATTAGTTAAAGACTACAATGCTCCTTTGCCTGAAAATGGCTGTGCCCTATCTAAAGATGACTCTATCAGTTCTTTATCTAATTTGCCTGTTAGAGACCTATTGATTTTACTAATTCAAACTCTGTCCAAATCAAATATATCTTTACCGTCCAACGTTGCCTCCTCTATTGAAGAATTACATGAAGAAATCTCCCAAGATGGATCCAAGCCCACTGGTGCTGCAGTGGAATTGCCGCAGCATTAGTAGTAAGAAGTCGGATCTTTTATTTATTGTTAACAAGTATAAACCGTTTGCCATGTCTCTTCAGGAGACATGGCTCTTACCTCACTTAAATTTTAGAGTACCTGGCTTCTCTTGCATAAGAGAGGACAGGTCAGATGGTTACAGTGGTGTAGCCATCTTAGTTAAGCGTTTTGTTCCTTTCACACACATTCCTATTCCTCAACATGGTACAGGTTTCTCCATAGTGGCTGTCAGTATCAACAAAATTTCATTTGTTTCATTATACATCCCTCACCCATCCACAAATATTTATGATGAAGTTGAAAGCATTCTCCACAATATCCCCAAACCTATTTTAATCATGGGAGACCTCAATGCACAACACCAGTCTTGGGGAAGCTCAGTATCTAATACTTATGGATCCAGAGTTTTAGATATGATAGATCACCTTAATCTTTGTTTGTTAAATACTGGGCTAATTACACGTCGTACTGCTCCACACGAAGCAGATAGTGCACCAGATTTATCGATGTGCTCCCCTAATTTGGCATCCGGCCTAACTTGGTCACCTCTTAGTTCTAGTTTTGGCAGCGACCACTTCCCTATTTTAATAACATTTCCTAATCAAATGAGTAAACCATCATCAGCTAGACCTCCTCCCCGCTTGAAATATAAGTTGTTAGATGCCAACTGGTATGCATTTCAAAAGGAGGTTGAACGAAGAACCTCTTCTTTACCTACTATTTCTGAAAATAACCACTCTGAGTGCGCTCATGCTCTGGCCCAGGTAATCGTTGATGCAGCAGACGAAATTTTTCCAATTAAAAACACTCATGTTGTAAACAAAATCCCTTTTCCACCTTGGTTTGACAACGAATGTTTGACAGCTGTGAAAGAAAGAAAAGAAGCTGAGAAACGATACCGGTCCGAATCTACCACAGATAATTTTGAACACCTTATGGAAATAATGAATGCCACACGAAAACTTCTGAAGAAAAAAAAGTGGGATGGGTGGAGCACCTTCTGTTCATCCATTTCTCCTGATGTCACTCCGTCAGTAGTCTGGAGCAATATTCGACGATATCGATCTGTATTTAAAGAGCCCATTCATTCTAAACCTGACGCTGGAATAATTAACCAATTTTTAGATAAATTGGCCCCTCCTTCTGCGCCTTTAAATGACATATCTCTCGTCCAGTACCCTATAGAATACCCAGAGTTAAATGATCCTTTCACTCTTTCTGAACTTAAAGGCATTCTTTCATATGTAAAAGATTCCTCTCCTGGCAGTGATGGAATACCTTACTCTTTTTTTACTCACCTTAGTGATTCAACCTTGTCTTATTATTTATCATTAATAAATTCAATTATGTACAAAGGACAAGTCCCCTCATCGTGGAAATCCCAAGAAGTACTTGCTATGTTAAAACCTGGAAAGCCAGTCGCAGATGCTAATTCGTATAGACCTATTGCTCTTTCCTTAGTTATTGTAAAACTAGCTGAACACCTAGTTAAAAACAGACTCGAATGGTTTGTTGAAAACAAACGATTGTTAAGTACTAATCAATACGGTTTTAGGAAGGGCCGAGGGACAATGGACAATATTGGCATTCTTACAACTGACATTCGGTTAGCTTTCTCTAAAAACGAATCACTCCTTGCAGCTTTTCTAGATATCAAATCTGCATACGACGGTGTGTTGATTCACATTCTTATACAAAAACTTGAAAAACTTAAAATTCCTCCAATTTTAGTAAAATTCATATACAATATTCTTTCAGAACGTTCTATTCGGGTTGTCTTGGATGACTCTCAATCTCTATCAGATGGCACTAGTGCCATGACCCGATTAGTGTGGAATGGCCTCCCACAAGGATCTGTTTTAAGCCCCATACTGTTTAACCTTTACACCTATGATCTAGAATCTTCTCTTAATAATAATGTTAATGTCCTCCAGTATGCTGACGATCTACTGTTATACGTTTCAGGTATTTCAATTTCAAATTTGAGCTTATCTCTAACGCATTCCCTTCATCTTCTCAAACTCTGGCTAGATGAAAATGGCTTAAGTATTTCTGTGCCCAAAAGCTCCGTAGTTTTGTTTTCTAGACTGCGAGTTGTACCAATTTTTTCTATTCTTTATGATGGCATCCCTATTCCTATTCAAAATGAAACCAAATTTTTAGGCATAACATTGGACTCAAAATTGAACGGTGTTTCACATTGCTATGCCATTGTAGATAAATGCGAAAAACTTTTAAACATATTAAGATGTGTTGCAGGAGTATGGTGGGGGGCTCACCCTTCTTCTTTGAGATTAATATATAATGCATTAATTAGGAGCGTGCTTGACTACGGTAGTTTTTTCCTGGAACCTTGTTACGTGGTTGGTTTGAAAAAATTGGATGCAATTCAATCTAAAGCACTAAGGATTATCGCGGGTGCTATGAAATCGAGCCCAATTAATGCACTACAGGTGGAATGTGTCGAGCCACCATTAAGATTTAGGCGCCAATACATAAGTGACAAATTTATATTTCGTGTTCTTCAATGCTATAACCATCCGCTATACAACAAACTTGGCAGACTCTCTGGCTTAGTTGAAAATTCTCCTTATTGGTCACACAAATCTCCGCCCTGCTTAGTTCAAAGTTTTCGAAAGTTTATGTCCATTCAAGCACCAATACACAGATCATCAACCCTTCCAGTTTTCACCGTAAATTTTAAATCATTAATACTTAACCCAGTTATACATTTTAATTTGGATATTGACAAAGACGACAAAAATATTAACTTCAAATTCATGCAGATTTTAGATGAACATTTTCCTGATTGGCATTATATTTATAGTGATGCTTCTAAACATTCAACTGGTAATGTTGGTGTTGGAGTTTTTCATCAGCAACTCCACATTGTACAGAAAATTAAACTACCTGTGGAGTGTTCAGTTTTTACTGGTGAATGTATGGGCCTATACAAGGCAATTGAATATGCACTCCTTTTCAAGTTGAAGAAAACTATAATTTTTTCAGATGCCAAAAGTGCATTACAGGCTCTCCTTAAATTCCCTTTGAAAAGTAATGTTAGTTATCCTATTATAATTGAATGTAGGAAATTGCTTTACAAATGCCACATAAATGGTTGCACAATAAATTTTGCTTGGGTTCCTAGTCACTGTAGCATTTCTGGTAATGAAAAAGCTGATAAACTTGCTAATGAGGCCGTGGATTGTGGCGACTTACATCCATATAAAAACTATTGCCATGACTTGTCTGCTACCATTCCCAAATCCGATCTTAGGATTGCCTGGGAGGAAGATTGGGAACTTACAAGTCAACTTAAAGGTAAAAACTATAAATTTATACAAAATTCTATTCCTGTTAAGCCGTGGTTCTCAAATATGAAGCTGTGTAAACTTGCTACCACCGTTTTGATTAGAATGAGAATAGGCCACGTGTGCACTCCCTTCTTTTTGAACAAAATCCATATTTTAGATAATGATATTTGTGCATGTGGTTCTGATGTGGGAGATCTTAACCACGTGTTTTTTAATTGCAGTCTTTATGATCATACTAATTTCGTAAGTTCACTTTTAGCAGCCCACGTTCCTTTTCCCACTTCCATCATGTGCCTCTTAAGTTCAAATGACCACAATATTTATACTATTTTATCTTCTTTTATAACCTTAAATAGTATTAAAATATAATATTTTATTATTTTTCTTTATTTATTATATTAACACTCCTATTTTTCACTGATCCTTTCCTTTCTTATTATGATCCGAGTTTTCCTTTTACCGAATTCTTTTTTGTCCTGTCCGATTCCTAACCTTTCCGTCGTGGCTAAACGCAAACCGCGAGAGCCAGAAAAAAAAAAAAAAAAAAAAAAAAAGTAATTCACCGAGTGTATTTAAGTAACATTTCTAACAGTCGTAATTTTTATTTTTCCGATAAATTCATGTTTTAGGGTTCAGACAATAACGGAGTGAGGGCCCTAGATATACCGCCATAAATCTATAACGTCATGTTCTACAGATTTGGGAATTTCTTAAAATATGTAAGAAATTCTTAACTAAATCCTTAAATAAAAAATATTAAACCAGAGATAATACTTACTGAGATTAGGCTATGCCACCATCTGGATTGAGGGCCCAAGTAATTTATCCATAAAAGTTGTAATTTATGTTTAAGAAATTTTTGGCCCTATGCTTTAAGTTTTTACTATTTTTAACTAAATTACCCTTAGAGTTTTATTTCATTTCACAAGGGTTAAAAAAATGGGCCCCCAAGAAGTCCCCCTTTCCCTCCACAATTGCGAAATTTAGCACACATGTGAGCACCTAATAGATTATTATCATACTCAAATATTATATCCAATTCAATAGATGTCAAAAAATACAGGGCGAATTGAAAACCTCAAAACTTGCTGTGCAGCGAATCTTATTATTACTTAACTTTGATTTTGTTGTAGAAGGTCTTATGTCGCAAGGACGCATAGTTTCCGATTTATTTGCGGAAAACCTAAAAATTTTACCTTCAAACCCTCCCCCCTCCTCCAAGCTCAAGCGGTAGGTACTTGCGGGCTGGGACTTTTGGTATGTTAACCTCCTAACGAGAACAAAATAAGGAAAAGTGGGTGGGTACTGTACTTACATGCGCGGATACACCGTTGTGGGCCTGGGCACTGGCTGGGCATGCCCACCCACAACCCTAATCAGAGTTTGCAAAGTGCACGGTAGAAACTTTTAGCCATTTAACTAAATTGTGAAGCATCTTGAACAAATGTCTCGTACTCGCTTTGCTCAGCTATTAATTTTTTGCTTGCTTTCTTAAGCGTCGTGATTTGAGATCCTTAGCGCGCTCGCTTTGCGCTCGCGCTTGAATCTTGCTTGGTCGTATTTTTCTTAGAGTCAAAAAACCGAATTGTAGCGCGCTCGCTTCGCTCGCGCTTTAAAGATTATTATTATTATTTATATAGACTTCATTGCACAACCAAAATTTGTACAAAAGGTGGACTTAACGACATTATTATTGTTATGGTCTCATGAGCGTCGAAAGCGTTTAATGCGTTGGCAATTTTACTTTTGTGTCATCGTCGTATTTTGTTAAAACCTCTCTCTATCATTATAAGACCATAGCGTGCCCACAACCTTTTTGGAGAGCTGGATCCGCACCTGTGTGTACTGACCACGTTACGCGGTATAATATGTAACAACACTAACAACATTCGCATCGAGAATATTACGCTGTGTTCTAAAATCGGAAATCGGGGTACCTAACATGCTCGTCAAAACTTTGCACAAAACCGCGTAGGATTCGCCAAAAAACCAACAACCGGGTGGAGCACCCAAAGCGAGCAACGAGCGGCTCGCTGCGTATTGACAGCATTAATGCTCGCTGTGTAATACCTCGTGTGTTCATAAGTTTTGAGACGAAAAAAAAGAGGCAAAACTTTTTAAATAATTAACTTATATTTCTAAAATTTACAGTGAACACTAAGTAGATAATAATCAAAAATAAAATATATATTTTATTCAAAATGTCCACCCTTGTTTTTAATACAGGCCCTTAGACGATTTGGCCAATCATCAATGGCGGCACGAATCTATTCTAGCGGGATTCGCTTTGCTTCTCGAACAAGAGCTCGCTTCAGTGACTCCAAGTTTGGGTGGGACTTCCGGCAGGCCCTGAGGCCTTACTCTCGACACAAAATCCGATCCAATGGTTATAGCCATCCCTGTCACTCATACCAGGCCGTGTATGCGTGTGACAGGGATGGGTATATTCATTGGATCGGTATTGGTGTCCAGAGTAAGGGGGCTGAGCTCTAAAGCAGTCCATAGAGAATAATCCAGCGGGTTGAGGTCGGGGCTGGAGGAGGGCCATTCGTTCGCCGCGATGAAGCCGCTTTGAGTATATGTGATAATTCTTGGCTTTCACCTTGACGCCTTGTTGACAAAAAATGGAGCGGAGTGACACCTTCATACGAAACTCCCCACCATACCATCACACTTGCCGGATGATGAGTACGCGAGACATTCCGTGCTGAAGCTGGGACATCCTTGCTACTTTTGGCATAGACTTTATTGTTTTGTCGGTTGAACTTATCTTCGACATTAAAAAAAAATCTCATCGGTGAACAGTATCTTCCTCGCATCGTGTCTCCTAAGCAGTAATGGACAACGTTCGCGTCGCAATTTACGAAGCCGATCGTTTAAAAAGTGAACTTTTCTACGGCTATACGCCTTTACCTTAAGATCATATTTCAGTATTCTGATGACTGAAACGCGCGAAATATTAGTCTGCAGAGCAATTTTTTTCTGAGTGCGACATGGATTTCGGCGAAGTCGCTCTCGGATGGTTTTGATGTTCGCAGGCGTCCTTACAGAGCGTGGCCGACCACTCCTTTGGCGATCTTGCAAGGAACTTGTCTCATTGTATCGTTTGATAGTGTAATACATGAAGTTACGGCTTACGCCAAAAGTTTTCACCTCACGCAAAATCTCCATTGGTTTTTTTCCCGCCTTAAATAGCGATATCACGGTCGCACGCAATTCTTTAGTCCCCTCCATCACGATAAAATTGACAGAAATTGAAAGTCAAAGGTATTAAAAGTAAACATTCCAAATTCAAAATTGGAAAAAGAATTAAATAGCAGCCAGTAATATTTAATTTATTTTTTTAACTACAAAGTTTGTCTCAAAACTTATGAACACACGAGGTATATGTTACATCACTTGTTACATTACACCTCGTAACGTTGGTCAGTAGTGTAGTGTCAGTACCCACATAAAGGCCTCCTCCAAAGTCTATCGTTTGGTGCAGTGGTTAGCGCTCCCGCTCTGATACATTCTTGACCAGGGGACCCAAAAATATATATATTTTTTCACTTTTCCACACCAGTGGGGATTAAGGGAAATTAGTGTAACAACGTCAACTTCTTAAGAGGATCATGTGCAGGCGGGAAGATGACTTCAAAAGTGATGCGGGGATGCGAAAATCATTCAAAAATAGGGCATATTTGAATGATTTTCGTTCGAAGATGAAATAAAAGTCAACGAAAATAACTCGTTTTCGAACGAAAATTACTCGTTCGAACATCACTCGCTTCAAGATGGCGAGTAATTTTCGTTCGAAGATGAATTTAAAAGTTAACGAAAATACAGTAAAACCCCTTTAGTACGATTCTGTCGGGTCGGGACCCACCCAAGAACGCGTTAAGGAAATCGTTATAAGCGGCACTGATCATGTAATCTTTTTTTGATAAGCGGGGCCGTGTGAAACTGCAGGAAAAATAAATTATTTACATGCCAGAATCGATATTTATGTATACTTACTTGTAAACTTGTTATAGCATCTACAATGATAATGTCATTAAAGAATACTATGGCGGGGATGGGAACAAATTAATGTATGAATGAAAATGTGAAGGGAGGGACCGACGTTAAAGAGCGCTAATCGGGAAATCGTAATAAGCGGGGACGTTCTAATCTGGGTTCCACTGTTGTTTGTAACTCGTTTTCGAACGAAAATTACTCTTGAATCACTCTCGGAATATTGACACGAGTAATTATTAAAAATTATAAAGTCTAATCAATAATCCCGTAGAAACTTTTGACAGATGCTAATGTCACTTTGTAAAATAATGTTGCCACATTTATCTTAGTAGTGACGTGTACCGTTCATTTGGTTTATTTCGTTCATACAGTTCGATCAACTCAATGGTTTTATTTCAACGATTGCTAACAGGTGTAACAGAAATTTTAACTTTTAGGGGCAATAACCGAAATCGGTTTGAAATTGTACCCGGTTTCAGCTACCTACGCGGAAATTTAGATGCGTTTGTTTTTCATTCGGCTTCTTTTTCTTCCAACAATGCTCATATTTTTATACCGACTTAACGAAACTAGCCTAAAAGATATCTTAATAGAGTAAATAAAATAATAAGAATGTTATTTTATTTGAGACGTTATAAGAATTTTTGAGTGAATGAATGACATTGATGAAGTTCATTCTTCTAGTCACACCACTATTTATTTTTCGTCAAAAAGTAGTAACACTGTAAACGTCAAATCTATCTACGGGATTATTGATTATACTTGCTCCTCCTGCAATCTTCAGTAACAGAGCGTCTAATCGACGACGAAACACTCAATACTAAAACCCGTTAATCGTGTGCGCGCAAGCTTACAAAAAGAGAAAACGTTTTCGAAGACGTGTCAAAAAAAAACAAAGATATACAAGCGTAGTTCAGGATGTATGAAAACGAATGAGACCAAATTTGTCTCATTCCATAAAGGTTTACGGGTAGGCAGGAAAACGTTTTCCCCCGCAACCATATTTCGACCATTTTTTCTTTCTCTATGATTTCGACCGTTGGCGTTCGAAATGTATGAAAACTCGCGCTGCGCTACGCCTGCACACACTGAGAATATAAACACTAGTACTATTTTAAATTCTGTGACATTATTTATTCTTCAGTGCACACACGGTTCGCGCCGCGACAGAGGCAAGAAGAGACCGCAACCGGTGACCGAGACCGCGATATACTAATTCTGTGATATTACATTGCATAGCGTCATGACGTGATGGTCGCGTTCTCTTGCCTCTGTATGTCGCGGCGAGAACCACCACCCCCACCTAGTGATTTTAAACTCTTTGCGCCCCACCTTTACACAGCGTTTCTTCAGACGGCGTCGCTGAGGAGAATACTCTACTGCTTTTATTTGTTTCATAAATAAATACACAGTATTATCAATTTATCATAATAATAATATTTCTATAATCATTTAACATTAACAACATTGCAAAATAACTCCACAAATGACAATATAATATCCTAGAATAACAATTATTTTAATATTCAAGTTTGTGTATATCCCTATACACTATTTATAAATATCTTACACTATGACAAGAATTGTATATTTAATTACTACTTATTTAGTAAAATAATATCACACTTTTGGTAAAGTTCAATTTGATGACAAAATAATGGAATGTTACTTTCAGTATGTATCATAAGAATGCAAATAGTAATATCAGCAATAATACTGAAATTGGAAAAAATATATATACAGACATTCTTGGATGACACACAGATACCAAAATGGAAGATTCATCATCATTTTTCAAGCCATCTTTTGTGGGTACTTCAACAATTACCAGTTCATCACTAAAAAACCCTACATCAAATTCACATTCAGTTTTATTCACACATATTTTTGATTCTGACATATTTATGTATTGGAATGTTGGCTTATAGATATCAAAAATTGCATGAATATCATTCATTACTATATCATTATCACTATAAAATATGTAATAATAATAACCATCTTCAAGAACTTGATGAGTAACCTTAAGGGTTGTAGTTTTTTCTAGATACTTAGTGCTATTACATTGCATTGAATAAGGAAAGTAATTATTCATTAGCATATTGTCACGGTAGCATTCATGCAAGCTATTTTCAAAACTGGACACATCCTCTGCAGCATTTACAGTAGTGTTAAAGGCATTTCCTCCGTGATAAACTCCAGCATCTAGTACAGTGTTAGGATTATGCAAAGGTGATTTCTTTATGTCCCTTCTTTTTCTCTGCTTAATTTTAGTATCCACTTCTTTATAATTTTTTTCTAATAATTTATCCTCATTGAAATCATTTTCCATTTCAGTAGATAGCTGCTCATTTTCATATTTTGTTCTATTATATTGACTAGCTTTGAAAATTTTATCTGAAGTATTTGCTTTCTTTAATTCTGGATTCTCAAGTGTGACTAAAACTTGTTGGTTTTCTATGAATGATGGAGATCTCTTATAACTGTTTCCATCCAGTATACCACAGGTATCAAGTATTTTTTCTCCTTTAACAACAAGTATTTTTGACCCTTCATGTCGAGAACATGCTTGCAGTTCCACAGTTGCACCTTTAAACAAATAAAATCCCCAATATTCTAAGGTGTCATCAGGTAACGTCATAGATTTTCTTAGTCTTATGTGTTTTTTCTTATCAGATAGTTCAGGTCTTCCTCTCATTTGGAATGCATTAAAAGTGGTATTCATTTTTAAAGAATGTTTGGCACAAAATATTGACGACTGCCCTTTGTGTATTTGTATCACATCAGAATCAGATATCTTGTAAAGAACATCTGCATACTTAATGTTTCGTAAGTATAGAGGTAACACAATGAGTATTGTTGGCACAATTGTTGTTAAAAAGCAAAATGTGATTACTCTTCGTGACCCTCGCATTTTTCCTCCATCTAAAACAGATATAAAGATACATAGGTATAGGTACTTGACACTCGAACATATAAGTTTCTAAGTTAAGAATCCTAACTATTTTTTAGCTGGGTGCTAACAACAAAAAAAGTAGACGAATAAATGTTTATATTACAGTATAGTAGTTTACTTAAATTACAAATTAACAATGAAATAAGCAAAACCAGTAAGATATAGGTACTCTTAGTTTATCATAGCCGAAAAACTACTCACTCATTCTATTATGACCGTAATAAAATTAATATTCATGGCGTAAATCATGGTTTAACAGATATCACCATAAAATTCCATTTTCTCTTACTAATCTGTGCTGCCTGCCTTTGAATTAATTTGTGTCTGGGCTGGCGATTCGCTAAGAATGAAAGTTTATTTATTTATTTATCTACGAGGCGGGATCGTTTCGTTCGTCGTCACGTATTTCCATTTTCCATCATGGATTTCCATAGACATGACAGTTGACAGTTGACACTTTGACAGATACTATAGATGGTCATGGAATGGAAAGCTCTTGGTCAAAGTCAAAGTCAAAGTCAAACATTTATTTGCGAAAAACATGGTACATTATTACCTTGATTAATACACTTTACCACGAAAACTACCACAGATAATGTGAAATTGCAGATTCGATTAGGGCTCTGACTATAGATGGGCGGGTGGGTAAAAATCCGGTGGATATTTATCCAATTTATTCCCACCCGGTAGGTAAAAATTGATTTATACCTAATTTACCTGGGTGTTTATTAAGAATGCTGGGTATTTATTAAATTTACGTTGAATACTCATTGTTTTGAGTATCAGTTGGCTATGTATGAATACCTAGACCTAATATGATTAGAAATATTGTTTGTGCTATACAGTCAGTCATCATTCACTTAAAATCATAAATTGTATTATTCGTTTCAACATAATCTGATAATGTTGAGTAGTATGAACAACCGTTTTTTTAAATGAGTATAACTTACAAAAGGACAGAGACAAAAGGAGTTATCTCAACTTTGCAATATTTCACTTGATGACTGGGTAAGTACCAAGTAAGTACTTGGTAGCGGTGACCGCACTCAATGTAAATCTGCATCTCGTCGTATTTTTTTTGTTTTGCATCAGTATTTGAGTTTAATATATTTTAGCACGTTTAACACTCCGACATGTCATTCGTTAATTACTAAAGCATTCTTGTATTATAAGTATTACATAACAATAAATGCACTCTACGCAATTTTTGTAAGATTTATAACTCGATGTATGACAGTACTACCTCAAATCTATCGTCGGTCGAGGGGTTGTGAAATTAGTTATAACAAAGACTACGCGCAGCGACATTACATTCAAAACTGGCAATTTATAGCAAACGACGATAGAACTGCGCACGTGGCAATCCCAGGAAGATAAATAAAAAAATAAAGGAAGGGGTTGGATAGGTATTGTTATTGTTTACATACTTATCGCTTGTGTGATTGTGGCCATTGTGTGATTGTAGAGCTGACAAGTAATGAATTTACCAAGCACTTCATTTTCTTTTTAATGTGTTAAATACTCTCCTGGTAATTTCAGAATAACTCGTTAACGTGACCTTTCGTAAAACGCTTTATGGCTTACACATCGATACGTTAGGCTGCATTATTGCAGTAAATGTTGTCGATAAGCTTTCTTAAATTTCAACCACATTATATGTACATATTTAAAAAAATTGTTTGTACTTAATTCATAAATCTACAAATACACATAATGTACTGCACTGAATATATTTTTTTCCTGTAAAACTGTTTAGCCTTACACAGTCTCCCTCTTCCCCTTTGGGATTGCCAAAATGCAGGTACGCACTGTATCACTGTATTTGCAACTAAATGACAGTTTTTATTGGCTTTAAATAAAAATATACTATTTTATTTTTAATAAAAAAAGAAATTACAGTTCAGTATTATAAACTACTTGAAAAGAAATTGAATCGCACCATAAAAGTGACAAACTTCAATAAAAATATTTCATTTAATTTTTAAAAACAGGCTTTAATTTATACCCGGTATCAATTGGAATCGGGTGGGTTAAAATAGCGTGGATTGGATATTTATCCAGTGGCTGGGTTTATATCCGGGTAGGCGCCCATCTATAGCCCTGACAGATCATATAGGGTGACAGTTAAAGGTGGAAGTGAGAAAGAAGATTTTATAATGAGCACATCGTCCCAGGCGAATCGCATAGACATCGTCGTAGACATAAAAAGGCAGGTAACCGGTAATAACGACCTGCATCGACTGACTAGTGATGTGCCAAGTCATCTTTTTTTGATATTGAAACATTTTGGAAATTCGTAAAAAAAATCAAATAAGGACTGACTAACACTAGAATATTGTTTAAAACAAGATTCATATCAGGGTTTGAGTCGGAAGAATCTCTATAAAGAATTTAAATTTCATGAAAAAGCCAACACGACACATCACTAGTTAGTCGGTGCGACCACTGAATAGTATTCAGTGGGTGCGACCCACCAACTTATCTGAACAATGACAGCATGGCGCCACGCACGAAAAAGGTTGCCGCTTTTTACAAGAATAAACACTTCTGATTTTTTTATATTCTCCATAACCACATAATGAAAAATTGAAAACGAATTTATCTAACTTTATTATTGCTTATCATAAGGTAGAATTAACGCCGAGCGGCATTCGCCACCAGTCATACCTAAATACAAAGGAGATGTGGGCCATTCTATTGTTTTCCTTACTCGCTATCACCGATAAAAATAATAGGTTCATGAAAATGTAGTTAGTGTTATTTGCTAACAAAATAAATTAAACCAGCAATGTATTGCAAAAAAATGTTTCCAGTCATAGAACTTGTCATTGTCATTTACTACAACACAATAAGCGATTTTGATATACATTGTTGATAATAAGTTAAAGCATTTTGGAGCACTATGACCGGTTAAGGTAGCTACGTAGTACGTAATGGGGGTCTAATACTATAATGGGGGTCATTCCAAAACCCCACCTTTAGTTTTTATTTTCGAATTGGGGTTGTGCCCATTATATTGTAAAAAAATGCATTCATTAAATACACTGTTCAAGATATTTATATTTCTAAGAGAGGAGGAAAACCAACAATATCTCTTTACAAAGGGCCAATCTTTAACTTAATATTATGTTCTATATTAATCAGTCAGGTATCAAACGACTGCCGGGAGTCGCATAATAATGGAATTTCTATTGTGTCTCGTTCACACATACTTGATGAGTTAAAAGCGTTGTCAACAAATAAGTAGGATGTCACTTATATTGTAAAAGAAGGCAATTGATGGATGGGTTGTTTAATGACATTGTTTGATTTTTTTTTTGAAGCATACTTTAAAAACAATCATTAATCAAAATCAACTTACCACTTTCTTTATTGTGTATAAATGCATATTGATAATTTGTATTATAGTAGGTACTAGTGGACCTATGAAAGTTTGCTTTACTCATTTTTTAAAACACACACAATTGTAAATTATTTATATCATTGTAACTGGAGCGAAGTTAACTAGTGCTCTAACTTAAGAAACACGAAACCAGTTAGTGGACATAAAGATAAGCTTATCTCACATATCAGTCAGATTGTCGGGCACTATTTACCACAGTCGAACAAAAATAATTATGTTCCGATACGTGCGTAGTTGTAGGTAGAATAATGCAATTACCATCTACTTAACAAAATGATATCGCAGTTTAAAATGTACCTAAATGAAATAGTCACGATGGCGCACAGTGGTACATAATGTGACAATATAAAAACTAGTATTAAGAAATTATCTTTACTAATATTGTGTAAGAATTTGATTGTTTGTTTGAAAACGCTAATCTTAGAAACTAATGGCTGGACCAATTTTAAATAATTTTGTGTTGGATAGCTTATTTATCGAGGAAGGGTGGGGGACGACGGGAGGGAAGGAAGCAAACTCAAAACGCGCAGACGCAGTCACGTGGGAACGCTATATTAGTATACTGTCCCAAAAATTGTGTCAAGCCAAAGTCCAGAGGTTGAGCATCAATAGGGCTACCCGAATAACCCCTGTGTATGTTCCGCGATTTTTTATAGTTTACGAGCAGTGATTTTTGAAATATTTTTTTCAATGTCTCAAAATTTCCTAAAAGGATAAATTAGAAATGTGGATGGTAAATGCTAATACTTCTCTCTAAATTAGCTACTCCTAAGAAAAAAAACAGGAATGTACCTTATCTATTCGCGGCACAGTGACCAAAAAAGTGCCTTAAAACAGAAATAAAAATCATAACTCGAAAAATATCAAAAATCTCGGAACATACACGGGGGTGATATGGTAGCCCTAGTGATGATCTACCTCTGGACTTCGGTTTGGCACAATTTTATGGGATACCCTGTATGTTACGTATACGTAAAATGGATTTTTCATCTCTCCTGTTCGGAAATTAGAACTTTCCTTCTTCCTTCGTGGCCGGGTGGAAAATAGCTTTTCCATCCCTAGAGTAGAAAGTATTTAGTTTTGATTGGCAGTGATTGAGTCAAGGCATGAAGTCACAGCTTAGGTCAAAAATAATTGAGTTACATCATATTAATTCATACAATCATAAAAATTTTTGCTTAGCTATACATTGAAAAACATGCGTTGATATTAAAAAAATACTATATTCGTGTTGCTATCGCTACTCAACTAAACTACATAATACCTTACTATAACATCTACAACCACTTTTATAAATATAATGTTTTTCCTCACAGTCGAAATGAAAAATAGTAGGTATTTTTAACTAGGGGGAGAAATGAAAGCACCCATTTCACTCTCGAATTATCTCGAAACGTCTCGAGTGAAATGGGTCAATTTCTCCCCTTTTATAACAATCTACTATTACACGCTATCAGATCGGCAAAGTTCAATTATATGTCATGTAATGTTGATGTCAAGTGCCTCATCTCGGCTCACGGGCCGTAATATTGTATGAAAATCCATTACTCGATAGTCGATAATGTGGCACAAATTCACCTGCACCTTCATCCAGCGAAGAGGAGATATAGTTCGAAAATCGAACGCCACCACGCGCCGGTAACAGAAAAAATATTGCGTAATTATTTGTGCAATAATAATTTAAATTACTGAATGTTAAAATCAAGGATGGATGGGCAGCTAATTTCAGTTGATGTACTCATTTCTTTTATTGAAATGATTTGATACAGCGTGGCGCACCGGTGCATATATCTGACTTACTAGTAAACATCATTTTATTTGCCTCACAGAAAGCGTGTAAAGCAAAGTATTCACCTTGGGTATAAAGGTGTCTTTATCTTGGGCGAACTTAAATCTCTCGCTACACTCAGGTTTTCTACTACCTTTTTTACCAATTGTAAACCCGTTAATTTCCTCGCTTCGCTCGGACTTCAAATCTACAATCCTCAAACTTCGCTCGTAATTTTAGGTGGTGCCCGCGCCGACAAAGACACTCTTTTAAGCCCTAGGTGAATAATCTACTATCTAACAAAAATGTTGAAAAAATAAAATAAAACGGTAACCTCGCGACAGTAAATTACTTGTTTTATTTATTTAGTCTACCATAAATAATAGTTTTACCCACCGTGTATTTATTTACCATTTGGCAACCAATTATCACCTTGATTAGCACGCGCATGATCACTCGTAATTTTTGGTGGTTTATTTGGTTTTTAATGTAAGACACGATTTTTCCATTTATATTAATTTGCTTGGTTACTAACCAGTAAGTTGTTATTATTACTACGTAGTACGTACGTATAGAGAAGCTATTACAAGCAAAAAAGTGCCGCAAACCAATTCTAGGCGTAAATTTAAGGTTTTTTTATCAAATCACCCGGTTTCGGCTTGACCTTAACTTTCTGGACATCCTGTAAAATTAAAAATCAGGGGCCCTATTTTTGAAACACTCGCTTCAAGATGGTGAGTGATTTTCGTTCGACGTAGTGTCAAAAGTCATGTAAAAAAAAACCGTTTTCGAACGAAAATCACTCTCCATATCCAAGCGAGTGATTCAAAAATAGGGCCCCAGGTGTATATGTCGTAGACAAAACGTATTATTCCGCCGTTTACATATGGCGTCGTCAGTTTATAAACGCTCGCGGATTTGCAATATCCAGAGGGCAGAAAGCTAACTGTTCAATTATCATAATTCCGCATTCCGATTTAGGGTGACTATGATAAAACACAGTTTTGTGGGACAAATGGGACTCATCAAAGTAATACGAAGAAATTTTCAAAAAACATTTATTAAGGAAGTAAATCGGTTTTGTGTCATATATTTTTAAATGAACAATGGCAATGACTGTTACGGCAATTCTTTTTTAGAATAATATAGTCCACATTACTAATACTCATTAATTTCATCATATTTTTCACCAATAGTTTATAAAACTCTGCAGGTGTCCTGTGGGTCTAAGATTCCATGGACACCTTAGCGTTCTTGAGGTGCTGGATAACCAAAAAAATTGTCATTGTTCCATGGATTTTATATCGTTCCCGATTCAGTATTCTACATTTTTGTATTTCATTATGAAAAACGTCTTTGAAATCACTATTATCACTTAGTCGAAAAAGGTAGCCGCTTTTTAAAAAACTAAACACTTCTGGGTTTTTTGAATTTTCCGTAACTACATGATGAAAAATTAAAAACGTATTTATTTAACTTTATTACATAACATAAGGTTTTAACGCATAATGTCATTTTATATTATATTCAGGTAGGTATACCTAAATTCAAATGAGATATGATGGGCCATTCTATTGTTTTCGTTACTCGCTAACACCAATAAAAATAATAAGTTCATGATAATGGGCTGCCATAATAATATTTAAAACATATGAATTGAAATTAGCCGCTGTGTGGTAAAACGCCTATTACCGTTATCATTAATGGTAACTCTGGCTTGTACAGTCTAGCTTGTGACATCTGTAGTCCAATTTTTGCCATTTTTCAGCAGGTCTAAGCGACTCGCCTGGGACGCATGTGTTCACTATAAAATCTTCTGTTTCACTCCCACATTTAGATGTCACCCCATATGACCTGTCAGAGCCCTAATCGAATCTGCGATTTCACATAATCTGTGATAGTTTTCGTGGCATGGAAAAAGGTTGCGTTCTTCTTTGACTTAATAATAACATAACGTTATTCTGGTGCGTTACTAAAAAAATAATTCAATGTTATTTAATTTTGCCCCAAATCTTTACATTAATTAATTCCACCCTAACTACTAGTAATAGGTGTGATAATTAGGTTGATGTTTAAAATATAAGCCGGTTGTTAAATGTTAATGAGAAATAAAATATTATAACTTAATTAATATGTGATGGTTTTATTCCTTTGCCTGTTCATCATCCGCATGGAATTTTAAAATAAATAAATAAAAGAAAAATACAACGACGCTAGCGACACCACCGGTTGCTTTTCCAAACTTTAAAAACCCTCTTAAAGAGTTAAGGGTCCTAAACGCTTCAAGAGCTTTCCAATCTATGTATCCAAGTACCTATTTTAGATTAACCATAGAGAAAGAAAAAAATCTTCGCTCTAAAAAGAGCGAGCTACCTACTTAGTGAAATTCTATAGGATTTGACAGCGAAATACCTTATGACAGCGAGACCGTTTTCTAAGAAATAATGGATTTAGTGGAAACGTCAAGTTTCCGTCGTTGGAATTTTTGAAAAATTATGAATGGATATAAATTATAATTTAAGTTTTGTATAACAATTTCAGATGAAATGACTTGTGCTTTCAGCAACTGTGAAGTGCGCCGAGGATACAATCCCGAAAATCATACTTTCCACCAGTAAATATGAATCATTGATAAAAATTTTAATTCCAAATTTTATAAAATTTGTGAGTGAAATCGACTCCGATGCCAAATTCAACAGTAAATTTAGGACTTTCTTTGTGATTTGCAGCCATTTATCAAAGTTTCCAATAGATTAATTCAGGTATTTTCAGTAAAATAAGAAACCGTTTCTTTACACTAGGGCTTGACTAAATGATGACGTCATCAGTATCGATAAATTTTTTGACTGTTTTTTTTAGGTAACCGTAATTCTTGCACAGCTTCTTCTCAGCACTGGCCCACACAACTGGACCGAAGCTGTGCTGTGGTAAGGTCTATGTTGGAACGTGTATAAGTGCTTCTAGCAAGTCTTCATACATAAATAAATAAATATGTAATTTAACAAAAATGAGGTTGTCTTGTTTATCAAATAAAAAGAATTATGTAATTAAAAGTGCATTAATTTAATTATTTTTGTTTCAATTTACATGATTTATCGTAACCTCGTCGATAAAACTTGGACCACCATAAGATACACATCACTATTGAACGCACACATGTAAAGTAACTTTTTGGTTTCGCTGAAAATCCGCGTTTGTCATTCTATACTATACTACTTTCTATGAGATTAACACATACCCAAACGTAGTGGTTCTATCCTCTTTGCACATACCTTCACATACTCTTACTAATCTGTGCAAGTATCTGTCATGTAGGGATGTCGATTCTTTCCAAAAAAATCGATTTTCAAATCGATTCCAATCGTGACCTAATGAATCGTCTAGAATTCCACAAAAAAATCGAGGCCAATAAGATCGATTTCTGAAAAATCGAATTTTTTCTTAAGTATTTGTTTTTAATGTAATATCAATCTATTTATATTATACGACACCCTAATTATCACACCTATTACTAGTAGTTAGGGTGGGATGAATTAATTTTTAAGATTTTGTGCAAAATTAAATAATATTGAATTATTTTTTCAGTAACGCAACAGAATAACGTTTTGTTATCATTAAGTCAAAGAACGCAACCTTTTAACTTGCCACGAAAACTACCACAGATTATGTGAAATCGCAGATTCGATTAGGGCCCTGACAGGTCATATATAGGGTGACAGCTAAATGTAGGAGAGAGACCAAAGATTTTATAATGAACACATGCGTCCCAGGCGAGTCGCCTACACTACACCTGCAAAAAGTCAAAGATTACAAACAAACGTAACTTTTTTTACTAAGGAGAAGCAAAGAAATCTAAACATACAGCCATCTCGCGAGTTTTTGAATAATTAACCGTTTTTAACCGGCAGCCGGCAGCACTTTTTTTAATATGGGTACATTCAATTCATTGTAAATACTTTTTTAGTTTATTATACCAAAAAATAAAAACTCGGATGAACACAAACGGATGTCGATTTTCAAGGGTGAAATATCGATTTACTGAATCGATTCAGTCCTACATATCGATTTAAAAAATCGATCTTTTTGGCTCCAAAAATCAATTCTTTAATTAATCGATCTCTCTCAGATCGACATCCCTAGTTTATGGTTGTTGTTTGTTGTGTTGTGTTTCTTTTATTTATTTTGCACATTTTTGCATTTTTTGGACTTGATCACTTACTTGTCTTCGTTTCCGAGTTTTATATTTTGATCATCAATAGAACTAATATCACAAACTCAGTTACTAGTTACAAAAATTCAATAATGTCTGATATACTGAAATCTGATCTGCTATGGATAGAAGGCAGATGTTATCGATTATATGATTCAAACACCGAAGTAAAATCTTTTCAAGAACACGATTTGTATGAAGATGGTATGTGAATTGTGGACTTGTGGTTTAAGTTTCAAAAGCCACATGATTACAACAACAACTCTACCAACACAACTTATCTCTACAAACTAGATTACTTGGCTATCATCATACCATAACAATTTAGGATTTATGTACCTATAGCTGGAAAAATCATCCTACCTTGTTCTTTATAGATACGCCCTTCATATTTGTAAGAAATATTAGCTTTAAGCTCATAACAGTACCCTTTTTTGATAGTCTACATTTATGTTAGATAAACAATTTAGTATTTTTTAGATGATATATACAATGATATAGATGATGAGGATGAAGACGCTGGTGATATTGTATTGTTGGATAACACTCGTTACACAACAAGTTTTCATGTATCAAAGTAAGTAAGAATGCGGGCATAAAATAATTTAAATTAAGGAGTCATTTAATTTATTGATTACTAACAATCCATTGTTCACCCAGACATTTGAATTGAATTGTTTTCCTTATTTTAGGCACTATATAGGCTCCATAATTGGAAAAAAAGGAGCTACCAAAAGCAGAATCGAAAGAGATACTAAAACTGACATCAAAATACCAAAGCAAGGGCAAACAGGAGATATCGTAATTTTTGGATCAAGTGCATCAGTAAGTTTATTTTTATTTGTGAATGAATAAAAAATATAGAGATGGAAGAAGAAAAAACTTTAATTTAAATATTTAGAATAATTGCATTTAAAATTTTCGTTTGAAAAAAAAAAGTATTTGAAGTTTTGGAGCTAGCATTATACTTACCAATTTTACTTTTTATGTCATGTACCTTTTCAGAGTGTGAAAGCAGCCCGAAGAAGGATTAACATAATAGTTATGTCATCGAGAATGAGACAAAGAGCCACACATTTTATTTCTATACCTATGAATGATGCAGAAATAATGAATAACTTTGAAGTTTTTAAGGTGATCTTTAACAAGATTATACATATTAATAAAATGCCTGAATTTGTACTTACAAAAAGTTTTGTCTTGACTTAGCTAAGAATTTTATGTTGATGCTTGTTGTATGTAGGTAGGTATAGTGCTCAAATTACATAAAAGTGCAGCTGAGCTGGGTTTGAAATGTGTTAACACGATCCGGGACACTACTCCGGACACAATAGATGTTTTTTTGTTTTCACGTCTGTAGGCGTTCACTGTCCCGGAACGTGTTAATAAATATAGAAAAAGCCATGAATATTATGCCATTGCCATTTATACAGTGGTGTGAATTGCGTAAAAAATGGCCTATGCTCTTCACCACTTGTAGAAAACTATCAATTACAACTTTTGAGTTTCAATCAATGTAATTTTCGAACTACAAACATGTTAAAAGTAACCGTTTTAGACGCCATATTATTTAGGAATAAAATAACTTATTAACTTGTTAAACTCTGAATCTCTGACTCTCTCTCTCTCAAGTTGAAAATAAGTCAGACCATCATAAAAAAAGTAATGTACATATGGTACTTCAGGATTTGTGACTTGTTTTGCTTAACTTTGACTATCTAAGTTCTAAATGTTTATTTTCTCAATACCATGTATTTATACATATTCATAACAGTAAATGAACAACCACTTAATTTCAGAATAGTGTGCTTCGTGATTGCCCAGGGAGGGGATTGGATGAGTCTCTATTTATCAAACCAAACAAATTGCACATTACTTTAGGGGTAATGTGTTTGATGGACAATGAGGAGAGACTATATGCATCAAAGCTATTGACCGAAGCTAAAGAAAAAATAATATTGTAAGTGGAAATTAATACATTAAGCAATGTCTATGGATTCTGAATTACAATAATATCTACATTGTTTTTCATGAATTCTTTTCATTGTAATAAAACCTTTTTACCTTTATACCGTTACATCTATAGTATGTTAATTGGTAGGTAACTTAATATACAACTAATCTAATAAACATGTAAAATAAATTTAAAAAACCGACACAATAAACTCCTGTAGCGCCCTCTGATGGCCTACGAGCGTAATATTATCATGCACTGATACAATACCCATACAATAAAGAAAGTCTCATCGTAATTGAGTTATAAGTTTTTGAGAAAAATACTAACAGACACCTTAACACACAAGGAATTTTAATAACACAACTAAAAATCTCCGTTCCATTTCTTTCGTTCCGTTCCATGAGATAAAATACTTATAATTCCAGTGGTTCTGACGCGACTTTGCATATGTAATCCGTTTCAGTTTTACCAACTATATTTCAGTCCATTGCTGCAAAACAATGTTCCATTGAGAATCAGGGTGAAAGGTCTCTCGTACATGAATGACGACCCGCGCGAAATCGACGTGCTATACGGCCGAGTGCAAGAGGAGGGGGCCGGCACTGGACTCATTCAGAGGCTAGCCGATGGCTTGCTAGAACACTTTTACAAAGCTGGTGAGTTTATTTACAATTGGCGGACTTAATGCCTTAGGAGCATTATCTACCAGTCATCCAGAAAATGCAGAATTAGTGAGTTGTCTATTACTCGTATAGCATCTAACTGGTCTGATTGTAACTTTATAACCCCTGGACTGGATCTGCTGGGGTTTCATCAAGAGTTTGATGAGTGTTGAGTTTTATGGAGACTAATGAATGGCTGTAGCCGGCCTTTGGTTCCTATGCAGTATTCTGCATGGTATTAGGTGGATCTAATTTTCAATATCTGTCTGTGCAAGCAAGGGCATTTTATTTCGTTAGCGTGTATTCTTAATAAGGAAGTAGTAAAGTTTGCAATTACTTTTGTCCCATTAAGGTCAGGGAAGGAAGGGTTAATGATTTTGTTGGCAATTGCTTTAAAACACAATGCAGTGCTGTCCTTCCAACATAATCCTTCAATCTCTTACTTTAAAGTAAAACCGCTTGTTTCAGGTTACATGGACAAAGACCATGGGAGAGAGAACGTAAAGCTACACATGACGTTGATCAACTCTAAATACCGGAATCGTTCGCAAGGTGCGGTGGAGGATGACCCAGCTGCATACAGGAGGCAAAAGAGAGAGACTTTTGACGGCACCGAGATATTCAAGAAATTCGCAGATTATGATTTTGGTGTTGTCGAACTGAAACACATTCATCTTTCGCAACGCCACTCGATTTCCACAGATGGATATTATCAGCCCACATGTGTTATTTCTATCTGTTAATATCTATCTGTTATTTTTAAGATTTTAAAACAGTTATTTATGAAAAAAGAAATAAATAAATTATAAAACGAAAGTTGATACGTTTTATTTGCAACTAATGACGAAAGATCTGCTAAAAAAATACCTTGTAATCTCAAACAAACTACAGGCACCATTCGGTGGAGCAAGCAACTTAGGCAAAGAAGATTCGTTTCGCTTGGTGCAACTGCGCCGTTTTTTGGAGCGAAACGCTAGCGAGGATGCGAACTTGAATGGCTTTTTATTATTATTTTAGTTAGTCATACCGGATTAACGCTCATAAAAGAGATTACTAAACAGACATTAGTTTCTAATGTAAACTGTACTTTTACATGATAATATGTAAAATATATGTTTTGTATAAAATACTTAGTTTTGCTTTGAACAAGTCTTTTCGGAAAGCTTCAGTATGGGCATCAATTCTCGTGCAGATCGTAAGCGACCGAAGTTCACTTCGGGTTTTTTGTCAAAATCATTATTTTTCTTAATTTCTAAGCATTTCGTTTTCCTCCGTGCGGTAGATAGATAGATACATAACTCTTTATTACACACAAAATTAGTGAATTTACAAATTTGTAGTTTTTTTTAACGTGTGGATATTTTACTAGATTTTTTTGGTTTAACGGTTCAACTCGCAATCGAATTACACCACGAATAAAGTTCGATTGACGTGAGAATCGTGGCCTAGGAGCTCTATTTTTTAATTACTCGTGTCAATATTCCGAGTGATTTTCGTTCGAAATAAAGTTATTTTTGTTGACTTTTCAACTTCGAACGAAAATCACACGTCATATTGATGCGAGTGATTCAAAAATAGCGCCCTTGGTCAGAAAAATAATCTCCATAAGTATCAGAAATTTGGAATGTTAAGCATTAAGCATTGCGCGGTGTTAAGAGCGAAGGGTTAATGTTCTCGCCTACTCTAGACTTCGAGCTTATTTTCAGATAAAGCCATCTCCTTCGCTCGCGAGGTAATTCAAATACAGGCCGACATTTTACTCAGTAACCAAATTTTGTGTAAAATGACGGGAAATAGTGAAATCGAGAAAAAAAATATCAGCTGTTCCATACATTTTGACCGCGCACTAATTGAACTTTTGTATAGAACAGCGGTTTTTTTTTCTTGATGTCACGATTGCCCGTAAGTGGATTCTTTAAATATATTCTTTATTGCACTTATAAGATGCACAGAAAATACTAGAAGTCACAATGTGAACAAAGGTGGGCTTATCCCTAAAAGAGATCTCTTCCAGCCAACCCATAGGTAAAAATATGACACTGAGTGTTAAAAATATTGTAACAACCCATAGGTGTTGGAAATGAAATAGTTGCAATAATTCTTTAGACTGATTACTGATTAAAATGTCAGCCTGTAAACGGGTATCATGTGTTTCAGAGTAGGCCTCCTGATTCGATCCCGGAAATGGAGATGTGCGGTCTCGAGGCTATATGTATAACCTTAATTCCCTATTTTCCCTTACACCCTGGGGCATTCAATGGGCTAGTCAATGTGCTTGTGGCCTTGAAAATGGTCTCTTCTTGAATAAACGGCATATCGGAATATTTATTTGGAATAGTAACCAACAGACATTTAGGTCTCAGCCTCGAATTTAGCGGGCAGCAGGGCGGCAGCGGCGGCGGCGCGGGCAACGCAGACCCGGGCCCCTATTTTTTAATCACTCGCTTGGATATGATGACGTATGATTTTCGTTCGAAAACACATAAATTTTGTGAATACTCACGTCTAGATTTTGAGTGATTTCCGTTGATTTTAATGTGTTTTCGAACGAAAATAACACGCCATACTTATCCAAACAAGTGATTCAAAAATAGGGGCCCCGTTCTCCACCGCGCCTTTGTTTTCGAGAACGAGAGCTCTATTTTTAAATCATTCGCTAGAATATGGCTTGTGATAATCGTTTGAAAACGAATAAAAAATCAACGAAAATCACACAAAATATAGACGTAAGTACTTACAAAATAAGGCTCTTTTTTTTTCAAATCTCTCCTGTGTGGATTTCAATTGATTTTTATTCAAGAATATGACTTTAATCAATGAATATCTCACGCCATCCTGATGCGAGTGATTCAAAAATAGGGGCCCGGGTCTACGCATAAGATCCTGCCGCTCCCGCGCCGTCGCCGCTGCCGCCCCGCTGCCAGCATAATTCGAGGCAGAGGCCTAAGGCTGTATTTGGTTGTACACTTATGATGTTTCTGTGCACTTCAAACAGACGATTTATACTTGTCACGATTCAAAGATTACAATGGATAAAAGATAACAGTAGTAAGTGTTATAAAGTTATCTACCAAATTGTCTGCTTTCTATCTGGTGAGATAAGTATATTTGAAGTGCTTATTATTATTACGACATAATGCAGGTCATTCACGATTGATAAGAAGAGCACAACCAATTGCAGATATTTATCATGTAAGCTACAATCGTAGCGTTCAGGGTTGTCAACGCCTGTAGGAAAATATCTTAAACTAAAGCATATTGATAAAGGAATGTTTTTCATATTACGATACTTGCCTACTTTCTCTCATTTCTGTTATGCGAAGCTAAGGGTTTTACTGGTACAGGATGCTTTTAGCATTAAGTATTTTATTTTATACATGTGTTTGTGTATTAAAATTATAAAATAATTGAGCTAGGTATACATATTTGTTTATCTTTTGTGAACGGCTGTGTGAATGTGACTTTGAATTTCGCTTCATCCAATGTCAAATAGAAAACGTTTAATCATTTTCACTTCAAATTAAGCAACTAATTTTTAAACACACTTAAGAAATATTAAATAAGGACAGGAACTCTATTTAAGAATCACTTGCGTCAGTATTTTAAGTGATTTTTGTTCGAAAATCAATTAAAAGTCAACGAAAATCACGCCAAATGTAAGCACAATAGTTAGAAAATAGAGTTATCTTGTTTGGATCACTGCTGTATGGATTTCCATTTAATGATTAAACAACAATAAAAAAACACGCTTATTTACGCCAGTAATTCTGTAGTATTAATAAAATTTCACAATTTTATTTTTCAAATGACCTTTTTATTTTAATCAATTTCTTTAATATTATTTTAAAAGGCTTGCTACGTTACGCTTCTGGGAGCCCTGTAGCCTCGCTTCGTAGCAAGGAAGCTAGGGCGGGGGTGCCGCGGCACTCGGCAGCCAGTCGGTACGCATTGGCTACGTGGCGCGCCCGTGCCCCCGCTACGCCGTAGCACGTAGCGTGTAGCGTCTGCTACGAAAGCGACGTGTGTTTTCAAAGCCGGATTTCCCTATCCGTAAGTAGCTTTTGTTCTGTAAAATACTTGCATGTTATTGGTGTTATTACATAAGTTCGAGCTTACGCTGTTGACGTATTTTTGCTTTTAATGGGCAAAGAAAAAGAGTTTAATTGGATCTTAATTAGACTTGAAACAATGTGTTATTGTAGAGTGACTTCTATGTGGTTAAATGAATTGTTAGTCAAAAGGAAGACAAATTGTGATGTACGAGTATAACTATTTCTAATTACAATGTAATCTTTCAATACATACTTTCAATTCAAATAAGTTGTAATACTTAACTTAATACTAGCACAAAGTCATAGCTGGGCACCGTTAATCAAATAGTTAACTTCGTTAATCGTTTATCCGTTACAAAAAAAGTTAGCTTCGTTAAACGTTAAAGCGTTACATTTCGGAAGAATTAACGCAAATTAACGTTAGTCGTTAATCCGTTAATATGTACAAAATTTCATTTTTTTATCGTTGCGTTAGTGAACTTATAAAACCTGTTGGTTAAGGTTCTGGGAGTCAACAGGTTAGGGACAAAACGAAATACTTGTGTTTTGTGTGGCCTTCGTTTTAATTATGCTTTAATTCAATCTATTTCTAGCTGTAAGTCTTCCGAAAAATGTAAAATAAAATAAAATAAAAAAATAAATTTAATCGTCGGGCATTTCGTGCATATTTTCCTTCATGCAATTGACATGTTGAAGTTCTCATCTGGGTGCCAATTCCGCTAATTGAGTCTTCACTGAATTGTGCATCACTTGTACAACGATAGTGCTTTGATACACCTCGCTTTTCTGACAGCGGCTGCTGTAGTGACTCTATCGTGCTACAGTAGTGAGTGATTTTCTGCTAAGTAATTTGACAGCTTTTTGACATTGATTGATAATTCATCATCATCATTATCATCATCATCGGCCGAAGGACGTCCACTGCTGAACATAGACCTCCTTCATGGCTTTCCACAACGACCGGTTGTGAGCGGTCTGCATCCAGTGCGATCCTGCGATCTTTACAAGGTCGTCTGTCCATCTTGTCGGTGGACGTCCTATGCTGCGCCTTTGTTCGAAAGGTCTCCAATCTAGGACTTTTCTGCCCCAACGGCCATCAGTTCTACGCGCTATGTGCCCTGCCCACTGCCACCTGAGCTTACTGATTCGCAGGGCTATGTCCGTTACCTTAGTTCTTCTACGTATCTCCTCGTTTCTGATTCGATCTCGTAGAGAAACACCCTCTCCATCGCTCGTTGTGTGATTTTGAGCTTCTTTATGAGGCCCATAGTTAGAGGCTGGTTGAAGACTTTTGTCTTGAGGTAATTGAGACGAGAAGACGCTCTTGCGCAGTTTCCCGAACGCTGCCCAGCCAAGTTGGATTCTTCGATTGACCTCTTTCTCAAAGTTGGACCTACCTAATATGATTACTTGTCCCAGGTAGATGTACTCGTCAACAACTTCGAGAATTGAGTTCCCAACAGATACCGGAGTGGGTACAACACGGGAGTTCGACATAATTTTCTTCTTTTCCATATTCATTTTAAGACCCACTTGTTGGGATACTCAATCAAGGTCTTCGAGCATAGTGCCCAGATCATCCATGCCACAACGACTACAATATAGTGACTATAATATGTTCTCATCGGCAAACCGGAGGTGTGTGATGTATTCGCCATTGACATTGATGCCGAATCCTTCCCATTCCAGGAGCTTGAAGGCGTCCTCTAGTGCCGCTGTAAACAGTTTCGGGGATATAACGTCTCCCTGTCTTACACCTCTTCGCAGCGAAATCGCCCTCGTATTCTGTTCCTGTACTCGGACCGACATGGTGGCGTTGTCATAAATACACTTTAACACCTCTATATAGTCTATGTGACACCGCTGAAGAGACAGAAGCACCGCCTAAGTTTCGATCGAATCAAAGGCATTCTCATAGTCCACGAACGCTAAGCATAGAGGCATATTATACTCCTCTGACTTCTGTATAATTTGCATAAGCGTATGGATGTGGTCTATGGTACTATACCCTTTTCGGAATCCGGCTTGTTCGGGAGGCTGGAAGTCATCAAACCTACGTGCGAGACGATTCGTGATGACCCTTGAGAGCAGCTTGTAGACATGGCTCAGGAGTAAGATGGGTCTATAGTTCTTCAATAAGGTTTTGTCTCCTTTTTTGAAGATCAACACCACCACCCTCCTGTTCCATGCCTCAGGTGTGATGCCCTCTAGCAGCACGGAATTAAACAGCTTTTGAAGGTTTTTGAGTACCGGTGACAAATACCCCTTTAATAATTATTTTTTATAATTTCAAAATACTGTTTCAAAATTTATAAAAATTACAAACTAAAAGCGATCCTCGTTTTGATGTTAAAATGTTTTCACCCGTGGAAAACAGCTGTTCAATTGCAGTACTTGAGGGTATAGCAGTATTGTATTTAATGAATACATTTATGAATATCTGTTTTCCGAGAAATGCAGTATCGTTGGACGAGTCCTTTGATTTCATGTACAGACACATTTGAACGAGACTTTGAGCTTTACTCGTTAGAGAGTTGGAGCTTTTTGGTTTTTCTATAGACTGTGTGACAGAATTATCAAAAAACTTACCTGTCTGCACCTGTTTTTCGCGACGCGCCGCGGTGCCGTGCGGTAAACAGTAGGCATTGGATTAACGATTAACGGACTTAGCTGCATATTAACGGAAGTTAACGTGTCCGTTAACATTTTTGAAAGTTAACTTAAAAGTTAATCCGTTAATCATAATGTTAACTTCGTTAATTAACGATTAACGGATTAACGAGTTAATGCCCAGCTATGCACAAAGTCTACGATGTAATACAGCCCATCAGAAAGACCAATTTAAAATAATCGCTCTAACTTAAATTGCTTTTTACCACAGCCATAATATAGCTACTGAAGTCTGATAACTTAAGCGGAGGGGAGTTGCAGTGAGTAGCGGTGGCAGTTCGTCCGTTAAAATAAATCGGATAATGTCCCCTCACAAAAGGGTTTCACACGTATATGCCATACGTATACCTACATAAGTAATGGGTAGTTACTTATCAACTTATGGAACTACTCTAGACACCGCTTGCTTTAATAAATGCCCTGAAATTTTCTTATGAAATGCGAAATGTATCACACTGGGGTTGTGCTCACGTGACTTATGTAACTTTTACAGACAGAATATATTAGTTATTAGTGTTAGATGAACGTTCAGTCTTTTTCTGATTTAATCTTGATCTTCCAATGTAGTGTGGAAACTGCAATTTAACGATAACAATGGAAATAATGATAGATGCAAAAAAATTTGAAACTCATCAAACATTGTTCTTTTTCCAGTTAGGTTGAATATTGCCCTTTACTCGCGTTCCTCTCGACATTTTAGTGAATCCTTTATACTTTTCACCTAATTCAGTAGGTAAAAGAATCTTCATGGCGAAAGATACGGAAGTTAAAAAAAATATATGCAAAGCTTTATAGGAAATTACCTTTTTTTGATCCTAAAATGTAGGCATTAGTATTTAAGTTAGACTGTTGGATTTTAGTATCACACTCTTACAACATTTTAAATTCTTTTCGCACTTGAGTAAGGAGCTAATTTACTTAATTTACCTTGTATAACGTAACTAAACATGTAAGTATGTAACATCAATTAATAATCAATATTATTAATCCAGTGTTGTTTATGCGAATGAACTCTGTTAGTTACAATACCTACTTAATTAACATTTGACTTTCGGAATTTGGATTACTAATTAATGTTATGCAGCCCAAGGGACCGATCAGGCAGACCGGCCGGAATGTAGGTTTCCGCAGAATCTTGATAAAGGCATTTGGGTAGGCTGAAGCTGAAAGAGTTCAATATGCTTATTAAGGTCCTTATTAAGGGACACAAACTACCATGGCCCACGTGGAAGTCCCTTAACAGACTACGATCCCAAGTAGGTAGATGCAAGGACACCAGTTCAGGTGGGGCGCTTCCGATGGAGCCGACCTGTTCTGTGTCTGTGGTTTCAATCCACAAGACATGTCCCACCTCTTGTCTTGTCCTGTATGCCCCGATTCTTGCTCTCTCGAGGATCTTACTCGTATGTGTGCAAACGACAAGGCAATCCGCGTCGCTAATTACTGGGCACTACAAATTTAACTTGATCTGCCATTGACACGCTAAGAAGAAGAAGATTAAGGTTCTCACTCCTCGTAATTAGTTACCTACTTACAAATACTCTTAAGAATATTTGATCATCGCATGTAAGTATCTACCATTCCCTAAAGGAAGTTGGCTCACCGAGTAATAAAATAAGTAGTCATCAAAGAGGTAGGCTCTCGTCGGTGGACAAAACTCTTCCAAATTAGGGATGATTTATTGTTTTAAACTTTCATGGTCACTAACATTAGAATAGTTAGATACGGGATTGCTACCATGTACCTTATTATTTATGAGCTTCCGATATTTCGGCACTGTTGCAAGCGCCATGATCACGGAGTACATGGTAGCAATCCCGTATCTAACTATTAGGGATGATTGTTTGGTGGTTTTCTTGCCTTCCACACCGCAGTTTAAGAAGCGGTTTCCCGCCTCCAATAGCTTTCCTGATTTATTATATCTCCATCCTTCTGACAGAACTGATGTTGCTGCTATACAACACCATGGGGAACGCTGGTTTGATGGCAGCGTTTACTAGCTTAGGCACAGGATCATCCATCACTAAGAATTGTAGCTTAAAATAGAGAATCCCATTACACTAGACTCCCCACTACTTTCTGTTAATCCAGCCGCTGTTAGGTCGGTGACTGTTTTTTCAACATTTAACCACCATATCTGGTGGTCGTTCTCTATCCGCAACCCCTGTGACCCCGCTAGTAGCCTACAGCTCTGTAACCTTAACTAACTAAAAATAGATAGTAGATGGATCTTATTTGAACCTAAGGCCCTTTTTTGCTATAAGATAAAGCTTTTCCTGAGTAATGGAATTCAAAAATATTTTGATACAATGAAATACGCACGCACCTGAAAACAGAGTTACGGAAAATGCCAGCTAGTCACGCGATGCTAGTCCTACTCGCCCATTCTGTAAAAGAAGCAATTTAAAAGCTATCAAACTTCAGCATACAGTACGTGGTGGGGGTTGATAACATTGCGATAGCATGGTTAATTATGAACAGAAAAAAGGAAAGACGATGAAATAAGTAAAAGCATATCATTACAAGTTACAACTTTCTGTCGAGACTTTCTCAATACTATTATACATGTTCATCAGAATCTCCAATGGTTTGCATCGTATCTTCATTATAGGGGGAGTACCTAGAGAATTATACTTGCCAGGATTATGAAATCACGATCTAAAGAAAGAAATCACAATCTAAAGAAGGGAATCGCAAACGTAACATGTTACAGTTACACGAGATAATTTTAAAAAAACCTTGTGATGTTTGTTACATCTTATCAAACTAACAAATTAACGTGTATAGAAGGGTCGGATGATGAATGGTCGGAGTCGGTATCGACCCAGTGTTCACTCAGGGGGCAACTTTCCAAATTTCTAACAGACAGCTATGTAAATGGGAGGATGACGCACACCACCTTGCCAAAGTCGATTTGATGCCGGTGCGTGGATGGTTGGCAGCTCAAAATGCTTTAATACATCGTCATAATTTTAGGTAAACTTCGGAGAATAGAAGCCTTTAAACTACTAGTATAAATCTTTGTCCAAACTTCGAAAGATATTTTATTACTCCTGCGAAACATGTAGCGCTTGCACTAAAGTTGGCTTCGTTTAATAACACATAAATGCATGTTGAATTGAAAACCTCCTTTTTGTAGTCAGTTTAGAAGAGAACTAAACCTTAAATTTCTAATCTAGACATTTAAAACGGTTGATGGATAATATTGCTATCGAATAAATATGGCAGTTAAGTACTTTCATCGCCGTCAGATAGAGTCGGGTGAATTCATGAATGTCTAATTAGTTGGGCTTGGTTAGGGCGGTATCCATCAGTTGGGCTGTTTTTTTATAGACGATCATTACAGCAGCCTCTGTTTTCACTCAGCCAACACCGTTTAGCAGTTTTTATTATAGCATAAAATCCTCAATTTCCAGGAGTCGGGGTAAATAAAAGAAAACTTATGTAATAAGTAAATATGCCTTAATAGAAAACATTCACATACAACTCAACTAACAATAAATATGTTGGTTTGTTGACCGATTTCTGTTTCGTTGACCGTAGTAGCTTTGCTTTAGTTGGCTTTACTGGGAAGTCGTAATCGAAATATTCGTAAAATCTTATTGTATGAATATTGAAGTAGTTGTTGGTTATATAGAAATAAATTAGGTTGGTGGCTGGCGTAACTACTGTTTATAATTTCATCATGACATTTAACCACTCACTCCAAACTTATTAAAAGGAGGTTTTCAAACTGACCTGTAAGTATGTGATATCGTGTGTACATCCGGGCAGCTGAGCCAGACGCCTAGAGAGATCTAGCCTATCTAGGCTGATAACGAATCGTAGGTGACGCTGGTATATCCAGGTTTCATCGTAGGTGACGCACTAGTTTTCGTGTAAAATCAAAAAAACTAGGCTCAGACAGCCAGAATTTCACATTTTCTGACACTCTGGATCTCAGCTCTCAGAGGGTTTCAAGGCGCCGTTTCTTATAAAAAGGGATGTGACGCGTAGGTGACGGCCATCCGAAGTAGTTTCATACATTTTAATCCAATACTTTTCGAGAAATCATGATAAACGTATGGCTCAGACAGCCGGACATCCGGTCGTCTGAGCCAACTTGTTTTTCTCTATATTTCACGAAATACTATGTTTCGGACAAATGTTTTAACGATATACTGATGTGACGACGTTAGTGACAGCTCTCGACCAGATTTGAACCTTCGTGACGCACGCGTTTAGGAGCTATTGAGAAAAAGCTGCTGGCTCAGACAGCCGGATGCTGGCTGTCTGAGCCACCCAGTTCTACCACTTCCAGGTGTTCTACGAAGCTGGAAACTCATCAAATCTGATGTGACGCGGACTCTGAGTAAGTATAATCGTAAGTGACGGCTCTATATGCCGGCAATCAAAAGTTATAAGCAATTCAATACTTTTCCATACATTGATGCATTTGGGTGACCACACTTCGCACTTTTTATGGGAATGAAAATACAATATAGTAGAAAATGTAAGCAAAAGCCCCCATTTCAAGACAGTTGCTTTCTCCTGCGTTTTAGATATGTAATTATGTAGTTAATAACTTCGCCGATGAAGGAAAATATGATAATTATTTATGGTCTCAGGTATGATGTACTCTTTATTTGGAAATAACTACTAGTTTTAGTTAGGTACTACAGTATTAGAGTATTTCGGTAAGGTACTTCGTACTTACTCAATCCTCATCTCGTCCCATGTGATTACGGCCCACTTGGGACAAGATGCAAAAAAACAAAATTAATACTAACTTCATTCTGCAAGTCGTCTCCTGTTTTATGGGTGGAAAATATAGTCATTTATCAACTCGTCCCACGATACCTACAACTTATATGGGACGAAATGCAGAAATCATAGATTTAATTACTTTCAGTAAATCTTAAACTTTCTCATCTTTTGAAATGAGGCATTTTTAAGAATTTCTAGTATAAAGGAGATGTACCAAAACAGGGATGTACTAAGAGGGCGCATTAAGACTTATGACAATAAAAGTTTGCCATAATTATTGAGTATTTGTTAACAGAAAATGTCTACCTAGGTACGTAGGCATTTTGTATAGATATAATGATATTGACACATTTTATACATTTAACTATGTTTTACTCTTTTTTACCTTGTGATTTACTTTTTTTTACTTGTTAATTTAATAGAGCTTGTAAATAAAATTTACTTACCGCAGAAGCGCGATGTTCACGTCTACACATGGATACGAATGCAATTAATTTCACTCTGTCAACAAACATGTTTTTTTTAAGTCCGTTCATCTACTTTAGCTTGGCAGTTATATGGCACACAACACAACCAAACCCGGCTGAATTCCCGCTTGCAATAAACAAACAAAGTTCCAATGCACGAGCAGGACGACGCAAAGTATTCGAAATGCCAATGAAAATTTATCTTCACTAGGCATAAGGTTCAAAATTACTTGTGCCCTCTAAAGTTGATAAGTATTTGAAAGATCACATAACGGTTCGAATTTGCAGGTGACAAATTTCTATTCTGTTAACTCAAAGCGCTCAGTGTTGAAATTAGGCAAAAAGAGGGCGACATAGTGAAGCCAACAATATCTCTGCGATTCAAAGTCTATAATCGAGTAGCGCGTAGGGCTCCTCAACTCAACAATCAAGGCACGGCAAGCGTGCGCGCAAAATATTTCGTCCCATATAAGTTGTAGGCATGGCGGCACGAGTTGATAAATGACTATATTTTCCACCCATAAAAACAGGAGACGACTTGCAGAATGAAGTTAGTATTAATTTTGTTTTTTTGCATCTTGTCCCAAGTGGGCCGTAATCACATGGGACGAGATGAGGATTGAGTAAGTACGAAACCCTCTGAGAGCTGAGATCCAGAGTGTCAGAAAATGTGAAATTCTGGCTGTCTGAGCCTAGTTTTTTTGATTTTACACGAAAACTAGTGCGTCACCTACGATGAAACCTGGATATACCAGCGTCACCTACGATTCGTTATCAGCCTAGATAGGCCAGATCTCTCTAGGCGTCTGGCTCAGCGGCCCGGATGTACACGATATCGTTAGTATTGGATAATTAAGTATGATTTTCTGTATGTATAGGCTTCTAAGCACGAGTGCAACATTACATAGGTGTAAGTATGTATGTTTTTGTATGTCTGTATGTTTGTCCACGGATTTGTCGAAAATGGGATGTCTTATCTAGATATTTTTTTTTAGTTCTGGAGCTCTATTTTTGAATCTCTCGTGTCAATATTTCGAATGATTTTCGTTTGAAGATGAACTAAAAGCTTGGATGAATAAACCACTGGATATGAAACGCAAGAGCGAATGTATGAAAACATCATCAACCAATTTTTGCGGGGCGGGGGGAGTTTGTCTTGTCAGTAATTGACATTTAGTGCGTGGAAGTGTCGATATTATTCTATCGATATGTGTTGAACGAATCTTATGCAAAATATTTTTATTTTATTTTTATTACCAATACAATAATTATGGGCATGTTTAAATAAGTACAAGCCATTAAACGAATAATTGAAACATAGAATATTTTTATAAACGGTCTGGCAAGTAACACTAACTAGAACTTCCTAAGACATTATGAAACAGGCCGTAAGTCCTCCAATGGTATAATAAAATCCTCTAATGTTATAATATAGCAGTAAATGAGCTTACACTTCAAACTAAACTTCACAATTTCACGGGATTTTATGCAACTTTCAGTTGTATAAAAGGTAAAAATTGTATTATTAATGGTATTCATTTTGCCTCTCTTCGGACGGCTTCGACCCACTTTGTTTTTCTTATTGGATCTACAGGAAATCTGGAATATTATTAATAGGATGTATTGTAATAAAATATGAAGTTTAAAATATTAAAGAAAACTGTTGTATTTTTAGGATTACTTTAATCTACTTTAGAGTTAATCATTTTACAGATGTATTATTTTATTTTATATTATCAATTTATTAGTACGTTTATCGATATGATTATCGACAATTGTCAAGCACAATTAAAACTAAATTGACAAGGAAACGAATGGTGAATGTACGATAATTCTACCAAATGAAGTATGCGTCATCTCGTTGATTTTGCAGTAACTGACCACAACTTTTTTAATTAGCAATGTAACTTTTCTCTAGAAAAACACATTTTACTATTTTAAGAAAAATTAACAGCTTTATTGAGATACAAAGTTACTTACGAATGAAAAGAAATATTTTTTGTCGTGCCGCTATAATTTTTACACAAAAATACGGCACATTTACCCATTTTTTTCTGCAATGTTTCTCACCGAGTTCTGTCACCGTACTGACAAGACGTCACATGAAATTGAGGCTAAAATGCCCAATTCGTTGCCGAGGGGGAACAAGCGAAATTTCCTGTCATTGCACGTCCAGTGGTTTATTCGTCCAAGACTAAAAGTCAACGTTAATAGCTCGTTTCCGAACGAAAACCACTCGCCATTTTGTGAGTGATTCAAAAATAACGCCCCTGATACACTAAGTTGGAAAATAGTGCAAGTTTTATCAAAATAGGTTCAGTAGTGTCTGAGGGTAAAAAACTAAGCAATATTTAGGAGAAACAAATTGATTTGCAGTTGGTGCATGATGTCAAGCTTACGTTCAACTTCCACATACATATTTTAAGCTTTTGAGTAAGTTTTTAAGGCGGTTTTTCATAACGGTATACAGGTAAGCCAACTAAGTTTATCTAAAATGCCTACGTTCTTTAGTTTTTGCTTTCATATAATTTTATTTAATACTATTGTGGAATCATCTTTAATATCTGTTACTAACTTCGAATAGCTAAGACCCAAGTTTCTGTCGTTATGGCAAAACGTTACTGTCATTAATTAAATTTGCCAGCGAACTTTGTCAAAGTTCCTGATATAAGCGTTTTCGAATTACTTTGAAAATGTACTCAAAGAATGTGTGGAATCGAACCACAGCCTTTGGAAGTGTAGAGCAATCCACTTTAGCTGAATTCGGGACGGACGCAAAGAGGCCATTCTTTGTTATGAACACGCCTCCAGCATGATTGCTTTTACTGTACGTGCCACCTAAAACGTACATTATGCCATTATTTATGTATTTATATGACCACTCGTGCGAAATATACTCGTTCCTAAGTGTGTACGCTTCTTCTCGCTGTGATTTTAAATTAAATATAGCTGTTGCTTCTATTTCATAATTTGCTAATTCGATTTTGCATAAGTTCTGGGGCCCTATTTTTAAATCACTTTTCGTTCGAAAACGAGTTATTTTCGTAGACTTTTAATTCATATTTTAACGAAAATGACTCGCCATCTTGAAGCGAGTGATTCAAAAATAGAGCTCCTGTTTTCCGTTTTTTATGCGTCTTTTATAAGTAACTCTGGGTTACAAGTATTTTAAGTAGGTGTTTATTATTTAGTGATTTCCATGGCTCGTGTAAAGTTGACCCAATTAGTGAGCTCGGGTGCTCTTCACACCGCGTTGAGTGTCACTGTGGAGCCCGAGTTTCTCGAGCGACACACAATGGCCCTCCGCTCCGGGCGTGCGTGTCAAAACAATCCACGACTCACATTGTTTTGGAGAAAGGGCTTTATGCTTATATATATATTCTATGAGACTCGTTGCTTTGTTGAATCTGTCGTGTTGACGCAGACCTTAAAGATGAAATAAGTTGTAATCACTGTGCTACATGCCTGAAGCCCCAAATACTCAGCCGCCTACACACGAGACGACGGTAACATTGTGTTCAGGTATGGAATTGTGTAAAGTAATCTTATTCATTTGACAGTTCAAAACGTACGATATGATTTGTCAAACGGCAAATAACAAAGGGTTTGACAGATCATATCGTACGTTTTGAACTGTCAAATGATACGATTGCTTCACACAATTAGCCCTCTGTTGTGGAACAATATGAGCGTAGAATTAATCCAGTTATTGCAAACGTTCCGCCACTGATTTAATTTTTTGCATTCCCAAGCGGTTGACTGGTAGATAATGCCCTGAGACATAAAGTCCGCCAATTGTACAATTCACAGTGCAATAAAGTTTAAATAAATTAATAGTACTAATATCATTACCGTCAAACTTCAAAAGCTAAACTAACGATAAATCGTTCATTCTACCATTTTACCTGCCCTAAAAGGGACGTTTATTGCCAATTATCAGGACATCACGGGAGTTGCTGTCTGAGACGTCGTTAAATATTCACCGCTAATAGGCTTCTGGAAGGTAGTTACGGATTTTTCCGTTGACTAGCAAAACAGAGACTACATTATAGCCGATATTTTAGCAAAACACCGATATCCCTGTTCGGCCGAACAGGGATATCTACCGAATAAGACAATGAGCTCTATTTTTGCGTGTGATAATCGTTAAAAACGAGTAAAAAATCAACGAAAGTATAGACGTTAGTACTTACAAAATTTTGCTATCTTTTTTCAAACACCTTCTGGGTGGATTTCAATTGATTTTCATTCCAAGAGGAGACATTTTTTTTTGGGCCCAGTAGCAACTTGTAGCGTCTACTATTGACATTGCACCCTAAATTAATAACTTATTTTTTTAGACAATTAGACGAAAGATAACGTTTAAATGAAACCGGAATAATAAAATCTAACTAAAAGATGCGTTGTGTTGACTACTTTTCATCACGCCATTCCTCCTTTACAAATACGTGTAAAGGAACGACGGGCTGGTCAATATAAAAACAATATTAATTATTTCAAGTACGTGATTTTGTTTAGATCACGTTTTTTCTACTTTTATTTATTTTAAACAATTGTAATCTCCGAATAAAATATTTTGATTGCTTTTTTACGATTTTTGCATAAAATGATTATCTAGTAAAGCCGTGGAACGGATAGCAACTCTGACATTTATCACTGACATTGACAGGAATGGCTGGAGTGTCATTAGTCACACTTTCCGTTTGACGTTTGGCTTTACGTCATCTTCCGATTGTTTTGGTTTGTTTTGAATTGAGTGTTAGTTTTCTCCGGATTTTTAACGAAAAATAGAAGCAAAAAGCATCAAGTACGGCTCCCATTCCACTAAACCGTTGTTGTGTAACTGTGCCGTGAGATTTCAACGACTGTGATTTTCAGAAACGACTGAAAATGTGCGTTAACTGGTACGTGTGTGGATTTAAGTTTTGATCAATTTTCCAATATTCCCGTTAGATAACGAAAAACTAATATTGTTAATGTTTTTAAGATATTATAAGGAATAATTTAATATATGTTTCATTACTAGATGTGGAAATGTAGCAAAAACCAATTATTATTTGGTAATATTTTATTATGAAAATACTGGTATCATTTATACCATGGCAACACTGGCTAGGACGCTGTTTCCCGCCATCTTTGTCTTTGACACTACTTCTTGTTGTGATCGTGTGTTGACAAATACTGTGGATATTATAAGCTACAGATTCCCCCCATTACTTATATTGTGCTAGGATCCAGACTGTGTGCCTTCCATCAAATCTATCTATATTGAAATATACGTTCCGTTATATTTCACTACACTCTGCAGTTTTCTTTTCGCCCAGAAACCTATTTTCCCAACAGGTTATGGGCCCAGCCATGCTATCTCTATGCATTGTGCTGTAGTTTCCTAAATACTTATTAGTATTTCAATTCTCTTCTCCCCTAAAGTAAAGTTCTCAAGTTGTGAATCTATTCCAATCGGAAACTTTCATCATGACCTTCAAAAATGGAATAATCCAATTCCATCACTCAGCGGAGAGAAGTATTGTGCGAATAAATATCGTATTCGCATCATATATCGAAGAACCTGTGAAACGAATCTAATATTGCAAGAATCGGTGAAACAAATCATATCGTCACGAGTATTTGTGTTTGCGTCTCATACGCATGTCAAAGAGTTTGAGAGCCTGAGGGCTGTTGTTGTTGTTGATGTCAACAATACAGTACGAGCAATCTGTAGCAGAGACGGAGTTTAAGTTGAAAGCTGTGTGTGGAAAACTTGTGACATACTATGTGCCCAAGATACTGAAATAGCAAGCAGTGCTGACCTTACATTCCTGGACTGACGCTTTTCGCCGAGATCTGTCACCTGAAGCACGGTAACGCAGTGTTTGTTGCTCCCGGCGTAAGCATAATTTCAACCAAATGTTCCTCAGAAAGTGGAATTGGAAAACATCAAGTTCAGACTCCATAAATCTATGATAATGAAGAAGGAGAACAATATGAAACTCATGTGTAGGTAGCAGACCCACTTCTCACTATTGCCAAGATGGCATGCTATTGTGAAAAGCTGTAAATTCAAGTCGCAGCTATGCAATGATATTACAAGAACGAGTGAAACTGAATTTACAATAAAGAAAGCAGAAAGAGTCGCTGAGATTCTACAAAAGCTGAGTAAACATAACTCACCTACTGAGAAGACCAGCTGAAAAACCCTAAATGGTAGGAGTGACTGACTGAGGGGGCGACTATGTCAAGTTGCTTCACTACACTGAGATGACATTCCTGTTCGACAATCAAGCTGGCGAGTATAGCTTCAGAAACAGAGAACAAATGACAGCAGAACCCCAGCGCATCCAACATACATAAGGGCAGTAAATTTTCATTATTTCTGTTAAGTGCAGTTTAAAATGACAATTACTTAACACGTTGTATTAGTTTCAGATACTAAACGTGGAAAATAGCAACTGGTCACCAACTCGAGCACCTATGGCATCCGTGAGGACTATGTGTGGTTCTACTCCGAGGCACCCTTCAACCTACTTATGTTTTGAAAATACAAAGCACCAATTTGACCATCACCTTATATCAAAGTGGAACATAAATCAGTAAGGATAACACAATACTGATGCAAGGTACAGCAATTCACAAATTAATTTACATAAATAGTAAAACTTTACTCATACAATATTATTTATTTCGGTTATGCTAAAGTGACTATAATTTCAAATTATTGTATCATCAAAGATAAAGTCACATTACAATGTATTCACATGTTTTGCATAACTGTTCTTTACGGTTCATTATTTGAATCTATAGATGCATACGAGTAAGTTTTAACAAGTGTATTGACACTGTTAGGAAAATGAAAATGTTATTTTCAAATTTTTTATTTTCTTAAAAATAAATGGAATAAATAATTAATTCCTATTTAATGTATGTAAACATGAGAGTCATATTAGAAGGGCTTATTTGTGTATTGTATGTTACCCAATCACAAATGATTGTAAACTATTCATAATTTGTGTTATTTTGGTGATCATATCTGCTCACTATTGTATACAATCAGTTATACCTGACAACCTAAACATCTGATCTGTTGTACACTATTTAAGTTTGAGTGTAAAAAGTAAAGCAAAAAAAAAAGTAATTAAACTAATTACAACATTACTACTATTGTTACTATGATGATCAGAAAGATTTAAAATATTTTAAAACAAAAGTGTACTGTGTGTCATGTGGAATTTCATACCATTTGACAATTGAAATGTATTTTTTGTCTAAATATTTTGTATCAACTGTAATTTATATCTCTCTTACATATGTTATCATTTCAAAATAATACACATATTAATATTTAATGTGTTCAATGATATTGTACTGTATAAATGTGTGTATTAAAACTGAGTTTGGTGAAAATCATAATATAGGGTAAACATACTAGTAGGCCATTGTACCTACTGAACAACTATAAAGTATGCCACCCTGAATATGATACCTAAATATGAAACAGTGAATGATTTCATAGAACACAAACTCAAAGTAAAAATGTTAGTGGTATAAATGTTACATCTTACTCATAATAAAGAATTGTGTTAATAAATGGTTTGTTGTTATTAAGTCACACTCTGAAAGGAATGAAAGAGAACATTTCCAAAACTATGAGATGTGATAAACTGACCTTAAAGTCAGGCTAAATGAAACCCTAAGATAAGGTTGTTTTAGTTTTTAAATCTGATATTATAAAATCAGATAGCCAAAATCAGATATAATCTAAATCTGATGGCTCAAAAATCTGATGAGTCTATTTCTGATGACTTGAAAACAGATAGTTCAAAATCGGATGAGTACAGGCATCATAGCCTAGTATGGTTTCCATACTTTATCTGTACTCAATTTTTTATTATTATTAATGTTTTTAATTTAACTTCAACATTATTGCACTGTGTATTTAGTTGTAAGTTTTTAGTTTAAGTTGTAAGGTTTATTTTTGTTTTATATTTTAAGTAACTGTGATGATTTGAAATCAGATAATTTAAAATCAGATAAATACAAATCTGATGAATTAAAGATTTAATAGAAATTATAATAACATCAAATCTGATAGTTCAGCATAAGGGAGTTCATAAATCAAATGAGATGAGTAAGTCATAATAATGAATATGACAAGGTTTTAACCTATCCATTACACTTTAATTCAAAGTGAAACCATATGCAAAAGTTACTTGTATGTAAAGCAAGTTTTTAAAACTTATAATTAGTTTTTGCAAATCTATTTGCACATTTTATAAAGATGAATATTATTATTTTAGATAAGTGATGTAATGTAGCTAGAAATATTTGCACAATATTCTGGTTCTAAATTACAACTTTATACAATTCGTAAAAAGCAAATTATATGAGGCAACTGGTTCTAGCTTGTGCAGACCAGAAAACACTAAATAATTATAAAGTGTTATTTCACAAGTTAATTCAAAATAATCTATTTTAAACATGGTCAAATGATATAAAATCATTTGCTTGAATTAACTTATCTATCACTGCCTACTCGAAACCATGATAACTTTAAATTAAAAAGTTCATACATTCACACAACTATTGAAAGAGAAGTTTTGGTATGTCAAACTATAGTCAAACTAATACAGCTATAGATATAGAATCATACCATGAAGCTCTCAATAAAGATGTAAGGAATATGCACCTAACCTAATTGGTTCTTTTAGTGTATGTTATTTAAATTATGAACACGTTAAGATTTAAGCGTGGGTATTATAATAATGTAGACTAAAAACACAAACAAAATTATAAGTTGTGGTATAGTCTTTGAATAGTACTAAGATATTTAAGTACTTATAACCTATACTAACATACAAAGGTGTAAATGAAGAAAGTGTGTATATTTTATGTAACCACACGAAATAAATAATGTAGCCTTAATCTTTATATCCAGAATCGGCTAGGCTGATTGTGACACAAACAACTGAAAAGGTTGTACTATAGGTTTTTGCGAAAACCATGTGTAAGCTACATAATAATCTATCTAGATACATTTACTGTATAATGATTTCTTTGACCTAAGCCAAGTATATGGCAATATATTTTTAAAGTATTAAATTAAGAAAGTTCAAGAATTGAATCTGTAAAAGAGACTTTCTTGGTTGAAGTCATAAACAGTATTAAAAATTGAACCCTATTATTTCTATGCCCATTTTCGAGGAAAATGGATGATGTTAGTTCAAGAACTGAATCTGTAAAGAGACATTCTGAATTGAGTGCCAAACAGTATATAAATTGAACCTTATTATTTATTACTATGTTCATTTTCGAGGAAAATGAATGGTGTCAGTATGTATAGCCAATAATACAATTAATAAAACATTGATATATTTTATGAAAAGAAAGATTAAATCAATGTGATAAAATTGTTATATTTTTATATAAGCATACATATTAACTGACATGTTATTAAACTGCTTCTAATGCTTAATAGTTTAAGTTTAACTGTTTAGTAATGAGATTAAAATTATTGTATATTTGTAATACCAAACTTGTATTAATATTATGTTTATATTTTGTCTTTAGACTAAGTTATTTATATGATATGGTCTGATTAGGTTTTACTGGGTTTCCCTAATCCTTGCAACAAATGTTGGACCATGATTGAATGTAATTTTCCCAGGAGTAATTTGGAAGGTTTTGATGTTCTAGTTCTAGTAGTCACTATGATTGTAAATAATAATTACTTTTTGAGGGGGCGTGTGGAAATGTAGCAAAAACCAATTATTATTTGGTAATATTTTATTATGAAAATACTGGTATCATTTATACCATGGCAACACTGGCTAGGACGCTGTTTCCCGCCATCTTTGTCTTTGACACTACTTCTTGTTGTGATCGTGTGTTGACAAATACTGTGGATATTATAAGCTACAGATTCCCCCCATTACTTATATTGTGCTAGGATCCAGACTGTGTGCCTTCCATCAAATCTATCTATATTGAAATATACGTTCCGTTATATTTCACTACACTCTGCAGTTTTCTTTTCGCCCAGAAACCTATTTTCCCAACACTAGACGTCACAATTTATGGGTGGGCCCATCCTCCATACAAGAAAAAAATGGGGAATAATAAAACGAGCGAATAAAAAATAACTTGGCGACTGATGATGACATACTGTTTTAATAATTTGAGCGGTATGAATTTGAGTAAGCGAATAAATAACTAAACTAACGACGAATATTGATTAATAATAAAATCCAGAACGAGCTTACAACAAGTGGGCTTTGTTAAATCCATTTCAGATATAAAAATACTATCCGGGTGACTAAATTACTAACTGAGCGACTAGAAATACAGAGAGGGCAGCTTTAATATTAAGATATTTTTCAATTTTTCCAATTGAGGTTTTACATAACGAACTACAAAAAAGTTCACTCTGAGCAAAGTTTTGTGAGCTCCTGTATTAATGATTATTGGTTACTGATATTCTATTTGAGGTCTTATTTTTATATTTTATGCAAACTATAATATGTATGCAAACACATTTTGGGTCTAGCAATTCGGTTCAAATTAATTAATTATGATTATTATTAACAACACCACCACTGGAAGCAAAAATTGATACCCATTGGACAAAAATAAAAACGAGGCCGGGCTAGCACTTATCTACTAGTGACGATGAGTAGTAGAGCTCCTCAACCCTCATACCAATTAATGTTCCTTATAGTATTTATAAGAAAATCACTTTTCTATGGACTGAAGCGTCTTTTTTTAGGGCTTCGTAGTCCAACGGAACCCTTAGATATAGTCTCGCCATGTCCGTCTGTCCGCAGTTCAGCGCAGAGTCAGGTGTTAGAAAACTGTAATTTTGCATTAGTATGTATTCTAATCTCCTCGCCAAAGTGGTAAAATAAGATTTTGAAAAATATTTTTTTATATAATTTATTAAATACATAAAATATAAGCAAAATAATTGTCATGTAAATTTTTGCAAAATTTAAATGCTTACATACGTAGTATATACGAAACCCTTCGTGCGCGAATCCGACTCGCACTTGGCCGGTTTATTTTTATTTGATTTAAGTAAACGCAAATTGATTATTATTACTTTTTTGTAATACATTGTTTAATTTAATAACCTACCCCTATTAAACTTTTAATAATTCAATTTCTTCGCTAATATAATATTTAGTGTATCTTCAAATAGTAATTTCATAAGATGATTTTTTATTTAAATTTGACCTCATAATACGCGGCTTAGATTAGCATTTTTTAAAGTAGTTTTTGTATTCGAAACACTTCATTTAAGATTAAATACCGCTCAGTTAGAAAAATCCATTTGCCAAATATTGAAAAAAATGCAGGACGTAATGTTGACACTCAATCAAAAATTGGGTCGCTCATATATTATGAAGCTTCTCATTTTGTATTTAAAGTAACTCAAATAATTCTTTGTAAGTTGCTGATCTGTTGATTTCTCGTCACTCGTACTCAGTCGCTCACTTAGTAATTCTATAACCCAAATTAAGTATTATTGTCACTTCAAACATTAATTTACAGTCGCTCGGTTAAATACTACCCGAAAAAAATGTCTCATTTGACATCGATTTCACTGGCACTATTATAAAGTGATAAGTATAGCTAGTGCTGAAAATTCAAAGTATACCCTTTTGGGCCCTAAAGCGTCTCCAATTTTCTTCTTTTTGCGTATTACCTAAGTTCACAAGGAAAAGCTCACCTTTGCTGATTTTGCAGATAGCGAATGGGCATTTCTGAGGGTACAAAGATTGCTATGTGGACCGAGCTAAAGTAAAGTTCTAGGTTTTCTTTTTGTGTTGTCTTACATAATAGTAAAAGTATTTTGTACACGTAACTACTTACGTACTTTTGTCAGTTTAAAGTAACAGTACCAAAATATGTGTGAATATTTATGGTGATTTCACAAATAAACGTTTTGAGTTTAAGTTTATTATGCTTTACATAATTCTGAGAAATCATTACCTGTAAGTATGTATTTAACAAATATATTGTATTTAGATAGAAGGTTTTAAGAAGCAAATCGTGAATCAGTCTTGTTTTCTGGAAATATTATACGACTATTCGATTTCACAGTTTCTTTTCTAACTGCGTTGTGTGGCATGTATTACGCCGTTAAAACTGTAATGTAGGGAATTTTGTGATAAATTAGGCAGGAGTTTGATTCAATTTCACGCACGTAATGGATCAGCATCAATAACGCGGAGTTGCCGCCGGTAATCCCGCTGCCCACGCGAACTTTCTGTTTGCTAACTAGTGGGGTGATACGGGTCCGCTCTAGATGTGAAAGTTGCTGTGTGGACAAGAACAAAACTGGGCACTAACGCTAAGTAAGCCCTCGTCATTTGTTACAACTTATTTTTGGGGTGTTATTGGCAAAGCTGGAATTTCAGAGGTAACTTGTTAGTATAAGAAGGCATAATACCCATTTGCCATTTGTTTGTTTTTGGATTCATTATCACAGTATTTTTGGTACTCATCTAAAGCATGCAAGTGTTTAAGTATGTGTTCCGACAAAAACAGGGAGGTACCAGACTTTGTTCAGACATCTTGTATTTTCCTAGTTTAGCGTTTAAACCTTTTTTTGCCACAGTATTTGTAGTTAGCAACAACGGTAATTCGAAACTCAAATTGTATATTGTACAAACCCACGTAGAATGTTACCGCTGTTTATATGAGAATTTGGAGTTTAAGGCTTCAAATTATTTGTTGTAGTAAACTTCCTTTTTATCATCATAACATAACAAAACAATAAACATATTTTTTATTGAATGCCTAATATAATTTCAAGTTATCACTTAAATAAGGAGCTTGATCTTTGAACCACTCACGTCAATAATACGAGTAATTTTCATTCGAGAATCAATTAAAAATCATCTAAAATAACAAGAACTATTGACACTAGTACGTAAAAATCGAGTAACCTTTATTTTTTAATTCGAAAATCAAACATTATCGATGATAATCACGTCATTTTGAGGCAAGTGATTCAGGAATAGAGCTCTACCAGTAATGCTCCTTAAGTTTCTAGTCATTAATGAGTTAAATTTAATGCCTAATACTAGTTACTAAGTAAGCATGAAACTATGTGCTTCTACTTACGAATATGGAGCAAAACTAAGAAGTAAGACGTGTCTTACAGACATGTTCAAGCTTTGTTCACTCAAGGCTTTCCGAGGCTGGCAGGATTATGCCCTCTAATCAGATTTTACACCCTTCACCGCTCCCCACTCGGAAACTTATAACAAGACGTTATTGTGGACTACTTCATAGTTGGTTATACCTTAAGAAAGCGTTGCATCACTTTAGGTTAGCGAGATATAAAATACTTAAGTATTTTGGAAGTGTAAAGAGTGGTTGTGTTTGGTCAATTTTCAAATCTTATCCTAATAATAGTATTCTCCTACCGATATTTGGTAATCGGCCGATATTTGGTTGTCAAGAGAGAGATAGGCCAGGTACGCAGGAGATATTATAGTGCCCAGAAGCCCTATTTTTGTATCACTTGCTTGGATATAGCGTGTGATTATAGTTCGAAAACGAATAAAAAATCTACGAAAATGTCACGAAATATAGAATTGAGTCCTATAGCAAGTAGTATTGAGCTTTAATATGTTTTCAAATCCCTTCTGTGAATCACAGCCGATTTTCATAAAAAAATGGATTTTAATCAATTAATACCACACGCCACCTTGACGCAAGTGATTCATAAATGGGGTCCCAGATGTGTGTGCAATACACAAGTGCAGCCTTATCCTAATAGGGAGGTACATTTACCATACTAATCCTTGCGTAATTAAGGCACAGTAGGAAACCTATATACATTAAATCTTATAAGTTGAATATGTATAAAACCGAAAAAAAAGTGACAAGCTTAGGTTGGAGGTTTTTTATGTCGACCTAATTTATTACGACGATGAGAACTTGGTCCAATACGCAGAATCCCTCGTGTCTAATTCTCGTTAGATTAGAGTCAATTTTATATCTACACGAGGTCGTTTGAGTTGGCATTGGAAAATGATTCGTTATTGGCGATAAGCTATTTTAACTTGTAACATACAAACTTACTTTTCATTACCAAAGTTTTTATACATTTCCAATGATATTGCTAAGGGAGAGATTCAAATTAAATTTGAGTTATATAGCAGGAAGTAACGTAAAAGATACGAATGTAGATACTTTTTGAGGAAGAAAATAATTCACGGATAAGGTTTCATAACACTTATTACTGTAATAAGGGCGGACAGTTTTTCAGCATTCCGCATTTTTGCACTAGCTCTTTCGAGAAAATATGCGCCAAACATCCTATATTAGAAAAATCGTAACTATCCATACCTAAGCAGTTATCCATCACATCATCATACATGTGCATTTAATGAATTTCCAATAAAGACGTTTAGGACATTAGTTAGGTTTTTTTAAATAACGGTACCCTACCGTACGCCTTTTATAAATTTGGTGTTTGTATTTTCTTTTTTCTCGTTGCTGAGTTCACTTGATGGCGCATTGTTAAATCCCAGAACGAGTGGGTGTTTTCTTAAGAAAATAAAGTTATTTAGCGGAATAGCCAGTTATAATGTGCTTGGCGGAGTAGCGCCCTACTTATCGTAAACATTACGCCCCAGATATTGTTAAACCCACACAATTTATTTTATAAAATCTCACGGATAAAACACAGCAACAAGATAATAACAAAAGCCTCCTATAATTTCAAAGATAACGATTGCGATAAATATAAATGGAATAGGTAATCTGTGTAACGGTGGTGGTATAACATAATTATATACAATGTCAATTTTAGACAATGAATATATATTAAGTGCATTATACATTATAAGATAATTTTTGTTAGAATTTTAATACTATAACTATGCAAATTTTGCTATAGAATGTGCATCATGTGTGATTTTATAAAGTGATTCTTGATCACTGTCCCTGCTTAAAGACTGCATTTTGTGCTATTGAAAAAAAAATCTTAAAAAAATAATTCTATTGCCGAAATGCAACAATTATTTATATAAAATAAGAATTCACTTTATCATACAAAACTATCAGGTTAGTGTTATTTCAATAACATGTCGCATTACCGCTACAGTTTAACCTACCCTCCGACCGTAGCATATCGTAGCGTCGCGTCATAGCATGTAGTCTCGTATTGCCACATCGCGGTCCCCTCGTAGCATTGCCGTAGCGCTTCGTAGCGCGATCTCTGGACGATTTATTTCAGCGAGTGAATCCGAAGTTGCTTTCCGAAAGCCTTTTACAGCGACCTCTTTAGGAAGGCTGTATTTCCTTTTTACAATAAAGCTTCAATATTGAAGGGGTGAAAACCCAACGGGTGCCTATTCAGCCAAGTACAAACTCTTTTAGCGCCATCTTCCATATTTGAACAAGTTTAAATTGCGGTAGCTGGCCGGAAAAATTCTGACAGCGCCATACTTGGGGTTGTTTTTCTTTGGTTTACTTGAGTTTTGTTTACAAGTTTCAGTTGCCTCCATCCAATCTTATTTCGGAACAAAACGCTACGTTAGATGGCGTTGCGAATCGTAAATATGAATGAACTCATTCAATCCCTTAGGTGGCAAAGGCTTAAGGACAGTATTTTTTATATTTAACTCAAAATAGCAGAGTTGATTGATTTTTTTTTGTAAAAATGTATCCGTACGGATAGCTACGAAGCATTTGCTCTAAGGTTCTGCTTATTACTTTTGACATTTTTATTGTCTAATGTTAATCGATAAGCTCTATAAATTGGCAATATTGATACCACGCTTAAGAAAGTCAGATAAAGGTTTTCTGCCAGTCTTTGTGAATATTACTGTTTTTCACAGATGCACACAAAGCTTTCGTGTATCTTCTACTTTTCAAAGCTTTCAGCACTAATGAGACCTAAACGGTTGTGTAACGTCCAAACACATCTAGGTGCAGTATTTGAATGCAAGTCCGTGGTATAGACCTGCGCGGTGACCTAGGCCGTGGCTCGTTACATTACCCGGATACAAATTAACACTAACTTTAACGGAAATTTCGGAAGTTTCAAGGGCACTCTACCCTCGTTTCTGGTCTGTTGTTAATGACTTTCTGGCTTAATTGTCGCCACAAAACAGATATGCCTCGACTTTTCCTTTATTGTTATATCTTGAATAATATCATTAAGCCTAAAAAGCCTTTTAGCAATTTAGGATACAACATGATGTTAGATTTTTATCTGTACTTCATGATATGTTTACTGACTAACGATTACAAAACATCAAAGATCTAAACTTATCCTAGTCCTTGATAAAACAACGAATTAATCCTCTTAAGCACAATCGAAAGCAAAGGGTGGAATATGTTTGCTTACCATATACTATACTCCAAGTCGATTGTTGTTATTTTATCTGTCGCCTCTGCATATACTGCGCCGCCCAACCCTGCCCGGCGCGGCGCGGGGCGCGAGTAGCCACGCGCTCACTCCGCCACGACCCCCGGCCCGGATGCACGCTCTGCGCCCCCCGGTACTCCGCCTCTGCTCACAACCATAACCTCGTTACTCGTGACGTAAACCACCACTACCTACTCAGCCAACGCAGGCTGTCGCGAATAACATACCTGCACCGAACTGTACCAGTGATACCACGTAACCTTGCTCGCTGCATCTATTATTCAGTGACTGCGCTAAGCTTCAGCAAGGATGGCGCCCTTCACAGGTATGAATCTTGCATTCCATTACTATTTTATTGTTGCGAGACGCGTCTGTTAGCGGATTAAGACAATGGACTGTGTTTAAACGGTTTTGCAGTAAAATAAGGTCGACATTTGCATAGCACATGCACTGCATACTTAGGCACTGTTCGTGGGACACGAATCAACCATTTTTTAGGCCGCTCTACTAGAATAAGTAGTCGCTATACAGCTAGACTATGACTCGTATTTCAGAAAGGTTTTGTATAATCACGTAAGTACATAGGCCAAAATTATGAAATGTAATCAGGCCTTATTTGAGTTCTTAGATTAACTATATTAGATACGTAAAAGTGATCAAGAAAGCTTTTGCTATTGTTTTTTCTGATATTTACTATTGAATGTATTAAAAGTACCTATCTACGCAACTTTGTATTTTTTCATAATGTTCCATTATTTTCCTTCTACATTATTTTATAATTTTAATTTACATGCATGCAAGCTATTTCACATTAGACCTAATCTGTTGAACACTGAACATATCTAATACCTGACCCCTAATGTTATCAGATTTCTAAAGACAGTCTTATAGAAATCGACTACGTAATGGCATTCAAATCAGATAATGAAATCGTCGGCTTCGCTTTTTATTGGTTATATTCACAAAAGTTTAAAATGAAAGTTAATATTAGACTCTGAAATGTTTTGAGTCGGCTTAATGGCATCCTCTGCCAGTGAATATTTGGTTAATCAACTTCGTAGCTGATTTGTGTGTTTTGTATCCAAACTTTGGAAGAGTTTTGTTAGACCTGACGTAACTTTTGCATAATGTGCTTTGCGTTGATTTAACCCCCAGAGATTACATTTACAACTTGAATTTTATATGATCTTAAATGACTAATATCACAGAGGGAAATGTAGAAGAAAAAAGGGGAAATTATTTTGACTAAGTGAAGGAAAAAATCAGCGCCACGTCGTACCAGGAGGTCAAGAAGAAGGCAAATAAAAGAAAATAATGGGATAACTCCACTGACAAGAGCGCAGCTCTTAATTTGAAGAAGAAGAAATGACTAAGAAGACAATAAAAAATACAGCCGGCTAACAAGTAGAAACGAGCCAATACTACGTCCAATACTAATGTGATTACAAAGTTCGATTAGCAAACGATTGACCAACATGTAGGCTAATCAAACGGACAATGTCTCCAGGAGGTACTCAAACGGGTTCTGTGTAAACGATTACAACTACACTACAATAAGGAATAGCTGGCCCCAGGTGTTTTTTGGGCTTTTTACTTTGTTAGTGCAGTCAAAAATCACAAATATTAAAGCGATTTAGTATGTATATATTACATATACACACTAAATAGCTATCTATCGTATGTATATATTATATGTATTGATTACAGTAATCAATCACAGACAGTTGTCCACCTTAAATTCAAGGTACACGTTTTTGTACTTACAACAAGTCCAAGGAATTTATATATCTACTTTCCTTGATTTTTACAAATAAGATAAGAGTAGGTAGGAGGATACAAAAGTACAAAATCAAAATGCAAAGCCGGCAATATTGAACAAAATAGTTTTAAAATAAGTAAAAAAGGAGGATTAGCGCTACGAAGTAACTTGTTTTTTCTCACAATCAGAAACACATTACATTGAAGGCTGTAGTCGATAGGTCTTTAAGGGTAGCACGCCTCATTGGCCCTCGGCCCTCGGTCACTTTGCTAGACGTGAACTTCGCTCAAAGTACGCCGTCAAGGCCGTTTATAACGCTACAGCCTGATTTATATGGAACGCAATTAGGTACAAACATGTTTCATCCACCCACACCTACCGTAAAGTTTCGCTTCAAAAAGAGCTTCATCGTATACTCGCTTTATTCAACTAACATGTGAAACAAGGTAACAGACAAATTAAGCTTCATAAGATTACCCTTTTGTTATGATAACGTGCTTTGTGGGTAGTAACAAAACAACTTCAAAATAAGGAAAAATATTCATCGCGGTTCAGTGAAGTGGCGATACATGTCATGTGATTTTCCATAATGCGTGATAGCTTCTTTCCATAATGTGGATGACTAGGTGGACTGTTATGTGGTTGCTTATACACGAGCTCCATTCCTTTTCATCGTTAAAGCATTTTCAGCCCACATCCACCCACGCACTAGCCACCCTAAGTAGTTAAATTAATATACGTAGCTTCCACTAAACATCAATATATCGGTTCATTAACAAATGGAATAGTCGGTAACATACCAAAAAGCCTGGAATATAGAAAAATATACCTATTTTATGAAGCTTGAAAGCAAAAATGTTTGTAAAGGACAGAAACAGGAAAGGTCTTGAAAATTGTTACTTAGGTTGACGCATAACACTCCAATTCGGGTGTTCAAAAAGGCATCTAGTCGGGTACCTAGGACGGCTCAATCTGAGCCCGACGCCTTACGACATCCATTGTGCTGCAAATAGCAATTCCGTTTTTCCCGAGTGCATTCTCCAGCCCGTTCGTCCCGGCACACTTCCATTTTCTTTTTAGATTAAACTACTAGATCGATTTTACGGTGCAGAAAATTATTTGTTGTACATACTTAGTAGATATTCATAGTAACTCGTACCGATTACAGAGTATCGTTTAGAAGGTATTACTTCACTACAATACACTCACTTATTCACGTAATTTTCTTTTTGTAAAAAAGTTCGAAGACAATCAGTGGATTGATATAAGTAACATGAATGCAAGCAATATCGCCTCTAGTAGCGTTAACGATTTTGTAGATTTACTAATTTAATTAGTTTGAGCTAGGTAGGTATAACTAATTTATGCCTCGGTTACGGGCGGTCACGATCATTGTATATAACCGTTATTTTGGAGTAACTCCCTTAGGTTACCTGGGATATTTTCCGGGAGTTTTGAAAATGAGTTGTTTCAATTTTTTTATAAGTATATAATTTTATTGCAAAATGAGCGGAAAGGGAGATATCGTCTTAAAAGTTCTATTAGATGTCGTTTTCATTAGGGCGACACGAGCGGCATACTCGTACATACGAGGTTTGATACGAGGTGACAAACATAAAATTCGAAAAGAGCACATAAAAACTTAAAACAAATTATTATCTAAACCTTCCTGGCAAAACTTCAAATTTCTTAGGACAGTAGGGGAAACGTTGTTATTTGCGTACTTACTACTACCTATTTTTTATATATTGTTAATTTTATATTATTGTCAACTTGTCAAAGGTTGGATTGATTGTAAAATATGAAAATAGCATGTATTGACGTCATATCAAGTACCACTGAAACTAGAGTTTAATAACTTGAATGTAGGTCGAATAAGCATGTACCATTTGCGTGATTATGAAGGGACAATGCCATGGCAATATCGTAAACTACCGATCACATTTACGATTCTAGCATGCCAGTAATTACACTTTGAAAAAGAAAACGATCTTACTGCTGATTTGTTGCAGGTTATTAATTTTCATCCTATACTTTAAATGAGCAATTCTTGTAAACTTGACGCTCGGGTTCTAATTCAAATACAACAGATGTATTTTTGAATTAATATTTTTTTAAATGTTTTGAGCATTTTTCTCTTTTTTAGGGTTCCGTACCTCAAAAGGAAAAAACGGAACCCTTATAGGATCACTTTGTTGTCCGTCTGTCCGTCCGTCCGTCTGTCAAGACCCATTTTCTCAGGAACGCGTGGAGGTATGAAGCTGAAATTTATATCAATTACTCAGGTCTACTGTCCCTTGAAGCTGTGAAAAAATCAAACTTCTAAGCCAACGCAATCAAAAGATACAGCCGTTTATGCCGCAAATTTTCGACACTTGCAAGGGAATCAAAACCTACAGGGTGCTTCCCGTGAACTCAGAATCTTGAAATTTGGTACGAAGCAACGTATTATAGCATAGATAAAGGAAAAATTACGAAAACCATAAATTTTTAGTTACATCACATAATATATATTTTTTTAATAATTTTAAACTTACTACCCTTTTCCTCATAAACGCGTAGAGGTATTAAATTGAAATTCATACCAAATACTCAGGTCTATAATACCTTTAAGCTGTAACAAAATCAAACTTCTATGTCAACGCAATCAAAAGAAACAGCAATTTAAGCTGCATATTTTGAAACTCGCAAGTACTCGCAGGGGAATCAAAACCTAAAGGGTACTTCCAGTCGACCTAGAATCTTGAAATTTGGCATGAAGCAACGTTTTATAGCACACATAAAGGAAAAATTCCGAAAACCTTAAATTTTTAGTTACATTACAAAATATATATTTTTTAATAAATATAAACTTATTACTTTTTTCCTCATGAACGCGTAGAGCTATCAAGTTGAAAAAAAAAGAACTTTGTAAACCTTGCAGGTTTGTACGGAACCCTCGGTGCGCGAGTCCGACTCGCACTTGGCCGGTTTTTTCAACTAAATACCGAGTGAAGCTCGGTCGCCCAGTTATTTTTATTTAACCCGAGTTCCATGCAACTTTCCAACATTATTAAAAATAATCTTATTTTTATAAAAGTGCTATGAAAACGCAAATATTTTCGAATTAGGTTTCTGAGGTATACGAAACCTCTATGCACTAAGCTATTATTAAGTTGGCATACACAGATGATAACCTTCTATTCAAACTTACTCATAGTAAATAGTAGGGGAGCCCACGATGCTAAATAGGGATTTACTCGAGCGTCATAGAGACCGATTGGGTTGCAAAGCTTAGATGATAAGAAGAAAAAAAACCGGCCAAGTGCGAGTCGGACCCGCGCACTGAGGGTTCCGTGCCAACTTTAACTGAATTAGGGATTCTTACTTCCACTTAGCCAAAATACCATAATATTTTGTTGACCGCAAATATAACTTTGTTTTTCATAGTGTTTGTATGAAAGACAAAGTTATATTTGCGGTTGATAAAAATGTGCTATATCTCAAAAACTGCTAGTTCGATTTCGCTCAAACCAATTTTCGTTGAAAGTTTATGTTGAGATCTACATCACGTATTTTTTTCAAAATTGTCACGTCCTTAGTTCAAAAGTTAGATGGGGGGGGACGCCCATTTTACCACTTTGGAAGCGTCTATATCTCAAACGTTAGACTTTTAGAAAAAATGGTTGTAGGAACCTCAATGTCATTTTGAAAGACCTATCTATAGACACCCCACAGGTATAGGTTTGAGTAAAAAAAATTTTTTTGGTTTTAGTTTCATGTATGGCAGACCCCCCTATAATATAATTTTTTCAAATTTTTTGTACCTGAATCGGAAAGCGGTAAAGAGGATACACCTACCTACTAAGTTTCAGCGATGTGATGCTAATAGTTTCAGAATAAAGTGGCTGTGACATACGGACGGACAGACAGACAGACAGACAGACAGACTTGACGAAACTGTAAGGGTTCCGTTTTTTTCCATTCGGCTACGGAACCCTAAAAAATGTTATTAACTTAAACCTTTTCATAGGTAGAGGAAGCGGCTATAGACTTTTAAAAATGTAAAAAAATACTGTTGAGTGGACACTCTCCAGCGCGTCAGATTTTGATAGCATCAAAGCCCTAATATCACTACCGATAACACCTGATATCACCTGTATCTTAATCTGCCGCGCTTCAGTAAATCTCGAAATACCCTCTAGGGGACTACTAAAAGGTTTTCATGTTTAGTGCGTAATGAAGTAAGTAGCGTGATTTGCCGCCGCGGCGTCGGGACTCGATTTCAAAGGCAAGAGCTGCCCACAAGCCGTCTGGATCGGCGACATGACCGTGACCTGTCTATAAATATACATGTAAATAATACCAACGAAACGTCTAATTTCGACACGCGTCTTTGCTCGTTACTGCAAACGTACTTAGAAGTAAAATAATAGCTGGTATGGTATTTAGGCTATGTAAAGGAAGTTTTATCATCGCCTTCATGTCAAATACTGATAAAATAGCACGAACGTAATACGAACATAAAGGAACTGAATTATTTTACAGACAAATGCTTTTTAGGGCTCCGTAGCCGAATCACAGAATATATAATAGGCCGAATGGCAAAAAACGGAAGCCTAATAGTTTCGTCAAGTCTGTCTGTATGTCACAGACACTTTATTCTGATACTATTAGCATCACACCGCTGAAACTTGGTTGGTAGGTGTATCTTGTTCACCACTTTTCGATTCAGATACAAAAAGTTAAAAAAATATATATTTAAGGGGGAGCATCCCATACAAGAAACTAAAACCTATTTTTTTTTTTACTCAAACCTATACGGTGTCTCTATGGATAGGTCTTTTAAAATGATATTGACATTCGTACAAGCATTTTTCCTAAAAGTCTACCATTTGAAAGATGGACGCTTCCAAAGTGGTAACTTGTGAATAAAGAAAGTTAAAATTTTGTAAAAAATACATTATGTTAATCTCAACAAACACTTGGTTTTGAACGAGATCGAACTGGTCGTTTTCGTGATATATTCATTCATCCATATATATCCATTTCATCAACCGCAAATATAACTTTGTGTTTCATACAAACACTATGAAAAACAAAGTTATTTTTGCTGTCAAAAAATATTGTGATATCTTCGCTAGGTGAAAGAGTGTACCCCGAATTTAGTTTAAGGGTGACGTAAATTATAATATTTAGTCCAATCAATGAAGCTTTTGTCACCCGAATAATTCTCCCGTCGTTGAAACTTGGCACATAGTGAAAATAAGTAATACAGATTATAGATATACAATAATCCAATGATTTTTTTTACGAGAAGTTAGGTATTTATACCTAAACATGGAAATCGTTTATAACTCTCTGTGAAAAAATTCTCAGTCTGAAATTGTTCGTGTATACGTATGTATGTATAAGTTAGAATAGGTAAGAATAAGAATCCAATATTTTTTCGATTTCCGAGATACTCAAAATTAAACTTTTTGCATTTTGCTCTATAACTTCTACCGAAAAAATTCTCTGCTCATTTTTGTTTTTTAATATGGTTTTATTTACGTATATAAGTAGCTTTAATAAGTTATCCAAAACATTTTTCGTTACAATATTACAATTCTTATTATTACTTAATTATGGCTCGTGAATAATTGCTCAGGCAAATTAAATGCGTTTCTTAGTTAGGGGTCGCTCTATTGCAGTAGATTTTTCAATAATCCAATTAAAATTCCACTAAATACCAAGTTTTTAAAATATCAATAACGGGTAATAGTGAATATTACCGCCACTTAGAACCGACCGGGCGCGCGGCAGTGCAGTGGTGCGTGTGCTCATATCTAAACGTACTGCAGTCAGTCTATCTGTATAAAAAAATGATGAAAGTGTTTGTAGGTAATGGCTGTCATCCGCGATAGCCCAGCAGCTAACTTAGGTGGTCTTGGAACTTGGGCACACGGGTTCTAATCCCAGTGCATCACATCGTATGTTATTTATTTGTATGTATGTTCTTATGAGTTCTTTTTACTTTTTTTTAAACAAAATATTGTGTTTTTGCAGTGATTATTTGCCAGTCGAATTCAGTCCTTATATGTTAGGATGTAAGGCTTATTTTGGCGGACGACTGACAGCGGAGTCTGGAACGCGGCGTGTGTTTATTGCGATTTCTGTCGGGCGAAAGTAGTTCTAATTTTCATAAGCGGAAGGCTTGTAGTCGGCTGTGATGGATGATTGAGGATTCTAGAATGCCGTCTATTGTATTTCGGCGCCCGCGCACTCCATAGCTATCGTATAACTATAGTATACTATTATTCAATTATTGTGACGGTATTTAGCGCGCGTTCCTTAAAAGTCATTCTGTACAAAGAAAGACATTTCAGTTTTCGTTCATCTCAGTTACCTACTTGACCAATCAGAGGACAACGACTCAACACAATATAATAATTACGTAAAGAGTTTAACGAGAAATGAAATGAAAAGATGGACCAAGAAATAAGTAAACGACGATGGAAAAGCAAAAGGCTTAAGCGACACTTTGACAGATATTGGTCTTAACTTAGTTGTAATCAGCAAGGTTTTCTGCGTCGTTTGAGCTGGGTTTAGTGTAAATCAGGATTGTTGTAAAATATGTTTATAGAAATATCAATTAATAATTACATTTGATAAAATAAAATTAAAGCACGTTTTTTTTCTATTAAAATCTAGGTAGAACATACATTAATGATCTGATAAATGAAAAATATGACTGCCCCATTACCTAAAGATTCAATGGAAATCAAAATACTGTTGGTTCCTGCCCCGCAATCTGCATAAGCAAGAAGCCTTTGTACTTTAGACGTTGCAGAAACAGCATTCTAAAGGCTTTATTGAATGTCACTTTAAGTGCCTTTAGCGCCTTTTGCGTATATCTGACCCAGAGGGAGCCCGAGTAGAACAACTGGCAGTGTTTGAGGCTAACACCTCCGCATGTGTTTTTGAGAATAGATTTGAAATTCTTTTAGAGAAGAAGAAATGACAGAAAAACATTCATAGTCAGATTGATTCCCGATTTCCGATTAGTTATCTGTTTACATTGTTGCATAAAGTGAATATTTAATCAGTACCTACCTATTTTTAATACCAAATTATTTAATCTGCAAGTAAGAACAGGCAGTATGCTTTAAGGACAGTTAACTTCATTACTACATCGAGCAAACCGCCGGGCCATTATATTACTCTGCAATGCCAAGACGTATTTAAAAAAACCGGCTTAGTGCGAGTCGGACCCGCGCACTGAGGGTTCCGTGCCCCCCCTAACTGAATTCAGGGTCCACTTACTTCCACCTAACTAATATCACAATATTTTTTTGACAGCAAAAATAACTTTGTTTTTCATAATGTTTGTATGAAAGACAAAGTTATATTTGCGGTTGATAAAAATGTGCAATATCTCAAAAACTACTGGTTCGATCTCATTCAAACCAATTTTCGTTGAAAGTTTTTGTTAAGATGTACATCATATATTTTTTTCAAAATTTTCACTTCCTTAGTTTAAAAGTTTGATGGGGGGGGGGGGGGGGGGGGACGCCCATTTTACCACTTTAGAAGCGTCTATATCTCAAACGTTAGATTTTCAGAAAAAATGGTTTTAGAAACCTCAATGTCATTTTGGAAGACCTATCGATAGACACACGTATAGTTTTGGGTTAATTTTTTTTTTTGGGTTTTAGTTTCATGTATGGGAAATGGTAAATGGTAATTCCCCCCTTAAATATATATTTTTAACTTTTAGTATCTGAATCGGAAAGCGGTGAACAAAATACACCTACCTACCAAGTTTGAACGGTGTGATGCTTATAGTTTCAGAATAAAATGGCTGTGACATACGGACGGACAGACAGACAGACAGACAGACAGACTTGACGAAACTATAAGGGTTCCGTTTTTTGCCATTCGGCTACGGAACCCTAAAAAAATAGAATAAGCGACACCAAAAGTCTACTAATTAATAATAAATATTGTTGGTTTTCTAATTTTGTTGTTGTATTAATAATTAAATTTATTTTATATTTGGTTCAAGTGATTAAACTAGACTGGTTGCACCCGCGATAATTTCTTATAACCCGAAACCGCACCGAATTATTGGTTTATTTCAATAAGTATTAGTGTTGGGAAATAAGTATAAGATATCGAAATAATATTTTTAGTGTAATTTATTTAAAAAACAAAGATATACGTTTTTTTTATAAAAGCATACAACGCAGTACTTATAATTTCTTACATAATAATAATAGTCCCCCTAGCCGATTTCGACTACGGTGGCCAGTCACAACGACTAACCGACTGCGCGGGACATATTATAGTGCACAAGTATGTGCGCAAACACAGGTGCACTCTCTATTCCTTTCACTCTCATAGCCCGATGGGACAGCAATCTGACACGACCGGAGAGAGATCAGGCGCAGGACCAACGGCTTTACGTGCTTTCCGAGGCACGGGGGTGAAACACCGCCAACTTCCAAACTCCGGGCTTCCCTGAGTATTTCTGAACAGAAAAACCCAGGTACATATTTTTGACCCGACCCGGGAATCGAACCCGGGACCTCTGGCGCAGCCGTCGCTTAAAAATGCGACCCTCTTACCGCTGCGCCACCGAGGCAGTTCTTACATTCTATACAGAAAAAAAGATTTTTAAAATATTTTACACAAACATCTTTCTCCACTTTAATTTGTCTGTATCAGAACATTTACTTTTAACATATTTCTACATCATACATCTTGGCCGAGAAATATTAAACAATTAAACTTCGATAAAACCATGTAAAAACGTAAACAAACACTCGAATAATGCATTATCGTATTTACGTCCGTTCCCGCTATAATAAAATTAAGTAAACAATTCAATTACCTATAACAGTGCGGGAAGGGGTGAAATGACCTTGTATTCTATAACGGGCCTTTCGGCCCGTTACCCGCAAGGAATCGAGAAAAAAATCATTTAGTGCGGTATCAGGCCGAAAGGCCTTAGCACCATTTTCTTGCTTTTTTGAGTAGCTCTTAAGATAGTTAACTCAAACCTATACTTGTCTCTTTTGAACATACAGAAATGCTCCTTACACAGCCGCCGCACCAGGGGAAGTTAACTGTTTCTTGCTTCCGCACAGAGTGGGAGTACATGCATCGAGTTTTTAAGCCTTATATTGCAGCGAACGTGTTAAACGTTACACAATGAACACATTTTGCGTTTTTTGTCTATAATCGGGCAAAGGTTCGGTCATATTTGTTGCACCCGCGATAGCAGTTTGAATTTTCCTCTTGTTTACTTTAATATTTTGTGAGGTGTTTAAGTAACAAAGTAAATAATATGAGAACTGTAAACTAAACAAACATAAACAATGATTTATTCGTTTTTAATTGATTGCGGGTGCAACCAGTCTAGTTTAATCACTTGAACCAGATATAAAATAAATTTAATTATAAATACAACAAGAAAATTAGAAAACCAACAATATTTATTATTAATTAGTAGACTTTTGGTGTCGCTTATTCT